>JABCMJ010004383.1:0-105990 GCA_014822125.1 Arbutus unedo | reverse complement strand
TTGCTGGGAATTCAAATTTGATCTCCTTCCATACCGCACAAGCAGCAAATAGTTCTTTACTCCATTCGGTAGCCTCACGGATAATTTCATTACCCTCACAAGCATGATAACATAGGGGGAAAACCAGAATGCACTTCAAAATGGAAGAAATGCAAAAGGTTACAGGTGTAAATACCAAAGAATAGTAGAGGTATGCGAACAGGAAAAAAAATGCTGACTGACTTTAAGGGAAAGGGGAATCTGTACAGTAATTTCCAAAATGAGTGAGTTCTAAGTAATTTTTCAAACTACGAGGAGGTCAGTGTATTTGTAAGAAAAATCTCAGTAGAGTGTAATTTATTCTAAACAAAATTGTAACAATTTCTTCTAAAAAAATTCAAAATTGCAGTGGGGGCGCCCACCCCCACTGAGCCAAGATGGGCTCCGCCACTGCAAACAGTTCATGCAGGAATGTAAAAGAATGAATATGATAATTATCTTAGCTTATGGATCACTCTGCCAAACTTCCATTCTACAAAAGTTAGGTAGCAGGCTATATTGTTCTCCTTTTTGTACATAGATGATAGCTGATGAGCCTAAATGTGGAAGATGTGCTGTGACGTGGTTTGGCAACTTGACTATATAGTTTTGCATGAGTGGAAATCAGGGTATAGATATAAGAGGATTGTCTTTATGTTTTGGTGTTTGTTGAATGTCAGCCTGTCAGAATGGAGGAATGTTAAATAGGATTTGCACTGGACGGAGATATAATAGTTAGAAATGTGCAGCAATGGGCTGTCAAAACTTTACTTACTGAACTAGAATGTAATTTAATGCAAGTGCATGTACTCGTAAGACTGCATTCATGGAATAATCGGTCTGTAGCATTCAGTTTAGCAGATAACACGTCCTTATTCCACTCAAATAGAGTAATGAACAGTTGGTCTGAAATGAACTCATCTTGCCATCTTGGTTATAAACTTTGGGTTTTGAATCCTAGGACTAGGAAAACTAGATGCGAGTATAAACCTTGCTATGCTTTTACTCAAAATAGGGAAGCAAAACATGCGAGTAGAATAAATAATCAAATATACTACATGGGGAACAGTTGCCTGGAGTACTTTGGTGGCCAACTTTGCACCCTAGCCGCTTCACTGCTCACAATTTCACCAATGAGGTCTTTGAAGATGAGGCGCTCAATATCTAAGACTAACCCTGGAACCTCCATGTGGTAGTCTGCCCAATTTTGTCTGTGATGCATCATATCCTCACGTAAGATGATCAAACCATCATCCTCATCAACTGAGCTGCATTCAGAGTTAGCTTGCAGATGATCGATCTCTGAACACAATTCTTTCAGAAGCTTCCGTCCACTGAGGCTTCTCAGTCCCAGTTTCGAAAAATTTGGAGAAATCCATATGTCGTAAGAACCTCCTGAAGAGAATTTGTGGAGGAGAATCTCATTCACAGTATCAAATATCAATTTTCTGTGGATTTTGTCACTAAATTTTGATTGGTCGATCCTGCCTGTGGTTTGTTCCAGGACAAGGAACAAATTCGGGTTAATCAAGTGGCTTGATTGGTGAATCTGAATGATTGTTGAGCTGGAGCATAGATCTTTGAGGAGTATTCCTGAAGCTAACAAAATCTCGGTAATGTACCTATGCTGTGGTTTTGTGGTCTCACAAAGAGAGGCTATGTGATCTGTGGAAGCATTGTCATGGTTATTGACCTGTCTGAGCTTGTGAACCAAGTACTTGATGCTTTCGAATTTTGCCTGATCAAACTGGGGGCTGAGTTTGGGTCTTGTACTGTTCAGAGAATGTTCTAGATCCACCAAACTCCATTCTGCTTCATCAGAATTTAGGGTCTCCTCGTCTGTATTAACAAGAGAAGAGAGGGGCAAGAAGTAAATCATAGTTAGAGGGTCAAGCCGTCCATGTTGTCACATGACACGCATAATTTGAAAACAAGGTAACTCTCCTTATATTCACTTTGGTTTGATCTTTGTTGTTCGTATTATACAGCAGCAACATGGCAGGGTGGTAGCTGGAGGCCTAAGACCAAGGAGTCCCAAAATGAAAGCAAAAACAGTTGCAAATAACTATGCTTAGAGTTGCATAAATTGTCTTTTCCATTGAAGGTAACACTTACTCAATACATAAGCCTCAATAACACATGTTTAAGCTATGTCTTTGTGTTTCCTGACTCATGTTTAGTCTGTGCATTCTAATGAGTATGTCAAACTGTTAAGTGTATATGACCATTGTTTCAGTCTCCATTGCTCCGCAACTATCAAGCGAAACTTGACCCTTGTATCATTTTTAGCATGAAAGTGCCATAATTTATTAGAAAGTCACATTATCAAGAATCTCACCTTTAAATGCATTTGATATCTTCTTAACAGGTGACGGTGGTTCCTCTCTGTAGAATGTAGTATCAAGAACAGACACAGGGCTTGGTTGTTCAAAGGTTGCTGTTGTAGGTTCACCACTTGATCTGTCTTTACTTGACCTTGCTGTTATCTGAGTGAAAAAATGAGGAACCCGGAAAGCACTTGATTAGAGGGATATTACCAAAAACATAGACGCAAAAGATAAGATTACATACTCCATGTTTCTGGTCCTTCTGCTGGTATGAACCGCTGTCTTCTTTCGATCTCTCAGTGCTTGTGACTTCTATATCACTCTGTGAGGCCCAGCTGAAATTGCTGTCTGACTGTCCAGAAATTGCATCTCCTTGGTGACTCGAGTCCCTTGTTTCACTCAATTTGTCATCACCCTGTTGTAGATTTGGAGATTTTGGCTTGAATTTTCTACCTGGGGAGCTTGATGCTATTTGCGGATTAGTCAATTGACCTCTTGCCCTGCTTGAATCAGATATTGGGGTGCTTGGCCGAGATTGCTTCTTCTGTTGAAGTCTTGGGCTCACAATTGTTGAGCTTGATGCTGGGCTGGCAGGATTCCCTCCACTTGTATGTTGAGGTGCCTTTGCAATCTTTCTTGATTTGAATGTTGTGGAGTTGGTGATCTTATCCATGGAATTAAATAGAAGGGAAGAAGGTTCTAGATAATGGTTCTTTCTTGGAGTCAGATCTTTGGCTTTTCGGTTATCAAACGAATCCTTTCTGACGTCTACACTATCTCTGGTCCGGAGTTTGTGCAGGCCTGAAACACTCTCTGTCACAGAAGAACCTGAATATCTGGATTTCTGAACAACTTTTGCTGTTTTTATGATCGCAATAGAGGATTCAAATTTCTTAGGATGACCTGTCTTCTTCATGCGAGTAATCTTATGCCGGTTGATGTAATTTGAGCCATGGTTGCTTGTTTGAGGCTCCAAATCTGATGCATGATCTTCCTTCCCGTTCTCTAGCCTCTCCTTAATTTTTCCCATCGCTTCAAGTATTTGTTTAAGAGCTCTGAGATCCTTGCCGCATCTTTTGAACTCAAGTTCTGTCACCCTTTTCTCCATTTCACCATAAACGGATGCGCTTGGATTTTGGGTGTTTATGTGAGTGCCTCGAGTCCTTTCTGGCTGCCTCCAAGCAGCTGGTTCTAGTGGAAATTGTGACTTTGGAGATCTAGAAGCTTTATTATACATGCTTTCATCAGCTTTTCTTGCTGAGCTGGACATTGTATCAAGATCCTCATCAATGCAGCATTTTATCTCCCCTATCTGATCATTGGAATCTGGAAATGCTTCTAATCCCATCAACTTTGCCACCACACTAGAAGATCGGTTATTACTACCTGGCTCTTGGTGTGGGTCCAGGGTTTGGCTGGAGATACAATCTCCACACTCTAAATCGTCTGAAAGATAGTTTGATACAGACCCATAGGCAGATTTCCTGATGGATCTCTCTCTACTATCTAATGATAATCTTGGGAGCTCTTTTAGCTTCGTGGCAGATTTCCACTTTTCTCGCGATGCCCTTTCATCATAGGAGAATCGAGGAGCATCCTTTGGTGGCCTTGGGGAATCTACATTCTTCAATACACGGCTAACTCCTTTAGCTTTGCTGGCAGTCCTGACTGCTAACTCTTGTGTTTCCTTACATATTGAGTCCTTGACAGCATCACGGAGATCTAGTGACTGCTGCTCTGAGTGCGAAGAAGAATTTGGATGTTTGATGGGTGGGACTTGAGATGGGTTCCTTGGAAAAATGCTGTGGTCCAAGGAAGATGGTTCCAGTTGAGCTGTTTTACTACAATCCACTGAGGAGAAGGTAGATGAACAAGAGGAGGATGAAAAAGAGGTCGTGGATGATTCGGCTGAGACTCGCTTCTCTTTCGTGCACTTCTCCAGGTTTTTTTCCTGAAATTTAGTTGTAATTTTTCAGACTTGTACTGAAGATCAATTGTGGTAACTGGAAAGCAATTAAGGTAATGTTTGGTTTGCCTTAATTTTATTGGAAAGAAATGGAATGGTCATTCGTTAGACTCTGGCCTCCCAACGGAATGACCATTCCATTCCATTGTACATCTTGCCTATTTTAGTGAAGCAAACACTACATTAGTGTTTTCCGAGTCTTACTTGGGCTGTCTGACTGATACTGTTAGGTTCCTTTCCATTGTTGCTACTTTGACCTGTAGAAAATATTGACATGGTTAGGCATTGAAGCTAGCGGTTCTATTAACTTATTTGAACTCTCAAATAGAAAAAAGAAATGTATACTCAATCTTGTAAACAAACGTAGTATGAAGCACATTACGACGAAGCATTGGCCATGTGAAAGGAGGTCAAAGAATCTAGGATCCATTAATAAGCATTAGTGTTCGTTTTGAACCAGAAAAAGCAGAACATTTTGGGATCAAAACAAATGTGACAGTGAAGTGCCCAAAATTCATCTAATTATGGAGGTGAATTTTGGGTAAAAGAAATATCTTGAACAACTTCTCAATCTCTATGTTTCAGTTTCTAGTTTAATTTTTTCCCCACTCAACTTTATTTAGAGTCTGCAGAACCTACTTGTAAGAAAGTTGGACCACTTACAGAAGTTGGTTCACATTTAAAAACAACTTGCAGTGAAGAAAAGATTGATCATTTATACATATCGTAGTTGGAAAATGCGAGCAATAGGATCTCACAACAGAATCAATGAACATATGTTAAATATACCTTCTTGAAAGAACAAACAAGAGCCCAGATCAGTTATCTCGCTGTCTTATTGGGAATAACAAGAGCCCACTATTGGCTTAACCATTTGGGCTCTTTTTTAATCTCAATTCATTTCAATGTGAACAACAATTCAACTAATTCCATTGATTAAAGTATAATAAGTACAGAACAAAAGAATAGATTTGTAATTTGTACTTTCATTCAATAAGAACCTCCACTCTTTGATTCATTGAAATTCAACCACCATTAGCTATAAGTTTGTCGTAGAACCAATTAAGAATGCATACGTCGAAGCAACGAAGTTAGCTTGACCAATACTCTATAGTGTATAAGATAGAATTACCTGGAGTTAGTCTCTTGTTGTTGTTGCTTCTGATTCGTCCGCTGGAGAAGAAATGGCGGCGGTCGAACAGCAGAAATATTCCAGTCATGCACCCAATCTGCTTCTGCAAATCCGGATTTTCATCCGTCAAAGAATGTGGGAGTTTTGCTGACATCTCAACCTCTTTTATTTGATTCCAGAATCCCAAAATCCTAGACTATCTGAGCTTTCATTTCTTTCTTTGAATTCTCTCACAATGATTTCCAGACCCCTGGCTTAAGTTTTCTGAGGAAATTTAGGGCATTCACTCATTCATTTATCGAAAAATTCTGCACCCGGTACCCCACTACTTAATTTCCAGCATATTGGATGTCAAAATGGTGCAGTTTGGTTTCTTCAAAAAACTCTGCTTTCTGTTAAGTGAGAAGACATTCTGAGAAATGAAAAAGGAAGGAATTGAAATGAAGAAATAGGAGTCTTGGTGTTTTGCAGAACAAGGCAGACAATATCTATTGTGAAGCCCAAAAGGAACCCTACACCTAAC
The DNA here is from genome assembly GCA_014822125.1 of Arbutus unedo. Classification (NCBI taxonomy): domain Eukaryota; kingdom Viridiplantae; phylum Streptophyta; class Magnoliopsida; order Ericales; family Ericaceae; genus Arbutus; species Arbutus unedo. Next base: position 100,024 of record JABCMJ010004383.1, on the reverse strand, counting down.
AGTTACCACTATCCCCCACCTTTCTGTGCTTCTAAATGGCTACCGATGAAACTGCAGGGAAATCTGCAGACCCAAGAAGAGATGTTTTTGGGTTTTGCTGCCAGTAATAAAAAAGAAAACAATTATCTGCTTTGTCTTTTGGCTCTCTCAAGTAAAGGCAGCTATAGGGGCTAGAGATTTGGAAGGGATCTACTCCAATATATGAAGGCATTGCATAATTACTTCGGGATTAGAGAGAGGGGTGGCAGTTTTTTGAAAAATCATTGTGTGTGTGTGTGTAAGAGAGAGAGAGAGAGAGAGAGAGAGAGAGTGGGTCAGATCTGGTGTGAATATGTGGGTCAGTTTGCATTGGTTAGCTTCTTCCACTTTTCTTGTGGACAAAATAATGTGGGTGGGTCTTAGAGTCTGAATCTCCCTCCTACATTGTCATGTGGACTCTGTCAGACAGTGGAAGAAATAGAAAGGTGGAGTTATGTACTGGCAAGGATGCAGATTCTAAAGCCCCTTTTCAACCAGTCCCCTATTCAATTTACCGAAGTACCCTCTGGGATTTTCAACCCGAGCCACATGATGACGGGATAGTTGCAACGAACTAGGAAAATAAAAGGGAAAATTGAGTAATCGCATGTTTGCACAAAGATGTACTTGTTTCGAAATATTAGAGGGGATTATGACAAACCAACAAAATTTGTAACTGCCTCCCATAACAGGCCAGAGCTCCCAAATACCCTTATCTATTGAATGACCTTGCATAATATAACTTGTGAATAGTGTCGTGCCGGTCGCAAATGGGTTTTAGTCATAATTCGGGTTGAGTTCAAAATACCAAATGGGTTTTAATTATAATTCGAGCTGCGTTCGAAATACCAAATGGGTTTTAATCATAATTCAGGTTGAGTTCGAAATACCACCCACAGCAAAGGAAGATAAGACCCTCTTATGTGCACTTCACTTATGGTCGGACTGTGTAATACAAAGGTGTAATTACTTGTGTTATTTCAATTGAATTTCTTTTGTTTTCTAAGGTTGGGGGAATGAGTAGGAACTCAGGTTGCAATTTGCTGCATATAGTTCCTTTTCTTTTTTTTATAGTCGAGGTATTCAGCCAGTTTTGGATATACCCAACCTATTGCTGCGTACATAGTCAATGATTTTGGCAGTTCTAAACAAAGTTCTCATTTCACTGTCCTATCTGGTGTGTAGGTCTGATCTCTCATTTTTGCTAGTACATCTCCTGTCCATTGGAAAGCTGAGAGTACGTTTTTGCAATTTTTAGATGGTATACTATATATTGAGGTTTTGAACTCTGGTACATATTATGCTTATAAAGCTGTTTAGTAGAATTCAGATATTAAGACAAATCAAGAAAATCACGAAACAGCTGTTATGGAGTTTCTGTACTGTTTCTCAGGCACATGACTTCCCACCAACATTACACCTTTGTAGTGGTGGGCTCATTATGTTTGGTTCTCATTTTCTTGGGCTCACCACTGTCAACATCCTTAGAGACTTTAGCTGGTAATTCGGGCTGTTTTTCACTCGACGATGAAGCTTATCTATTATCGTCACACTGCCCGATCTTGACATGGGACGTACTATTTGCATTTTGACGTGTTAGATCCTAAAAGGAGGGTTTAACAAATTATTTGATGCTTTACATCCTTCGGGAGGTATGCGTACATATACGTACATCATTTACATCAGGTTGCGTATACAGACTATGATGTATACCGTTATTTTCTTTCTTGGAAGCTACAAAAATGAGTGAAAACAGAGGAAATTATTCATTAATTACGCGTTTTTAAGAATTCGCTGCATTTATTGGAATGTTTCACCAAATAATGTGGCTGTAGTAGTTTCAGAAGTAATGGTTGAAAATCACGTGGATTGGAAGAAAAGTGATAGAGCACATGAGGGATGCTAGAATTTCAGTAGGCAATCTCCATCAATATAGAAAATAGTAGATGCAGCCTCATCTGCAACCACTGATTGACACATGATGTTCCCCCCCTAAAATTTCCCCCCACCAAATCACCATGTCACGTGCTAACTCCTTAACTAATAATAGATGGGATTTAATGTAAGTCATTCAAGAATATGATTGGATCTAGTGGTTTATGGAGTCTTATTACAGTATGAGTGAGTGTGTGTGTGTGTGTGAGAGAGAGAGCGAGAGAGAGAGAGAGAGAGGGGTGGATACTTTTTGGAATAATAAAGTGTGGCTATAGTTGAATGCAAGGTAACTAGTCACTATTCTAAGAGTTACAAAATGGACTCAAGATTGTGTGACCCTTAAAAAAGGGATAGTTTCATGTTAGAGGGTGTTATTGTATGTGAAGCAAGTCAAGATTCCATCCTATCCCTTGATCACATGGTAGATCTATGGTTGATCAATCATAAGAGATTTCAACTCTTATAGATCTAAGTTTGGTGTGCAAGAAAATTTGTATTTAATATAATAGTCGGATATAGTTTTTCTTTCGTTCATCTTCCAGATTTAACGTATATAATTTGAGTTTTTTTGTTTTGTTAAGTCTTTGGCCGTACACAAATCATAAAAAATAAAAATAAAAGATTGATCAGATAATCGTCGTGATCCTTAAAAAAGGGATGGTTTTATGATGTTTGTCTTTAAGATGTGGATGCCAAGCTTAATTTTAGAGATAGAAAAATTACTATTTGAAAGACAAACATGATAAAATAGCATGCTTCCAATGCAAATTTTTCTTTTTGTAAATGCAATGTGGAGGTCAACGAAATAAACAGATTGAATCATTAACATGAGATCCGTGATAAATTTACGGCCTTGAGCTAAGGGGTCTCGATGGACTGAAGATAATTGGATTGCTATAAATAGAGTTTGTGAAATCAGGCAAAATAATTTAACACCATATTTCTTCTAGTTTAATTACTTTTGCTAGATTGAGGAAGAACATAGTAATGAAAATTCATTAACACCAAGAAAATAAGAAGGGGCAATATCAAAAAACATTTTCTTCCATCATGCTCATTAAATAAATGAAATCAATTAATTTAGCACCATTTTTTTAACTCAAAACCATGAGATCTATTATTGAGGAGTTTCTCTGCAGTATCTTAGTGTAGTTTGTGCATTTTTTTAAAATAGTTTAATGTTCGAAATAGTTTATCTTTTAAAAATTGTCCAGAATGTGAATTGTATAAAAAAAACATGTTGTTTGAATAGCAATAAACTTATTATCAAAACTCATTTATTTCCTAAAAAAAATGAATTGGGCACATTGGATCGAACTCATTGTTGAAGATAAATATGTTCCGATTAGTTATTGGTTAATTTTCAATCAACATAATTTCTAATATGACTTGTATTTTAGCGAGTTTTAAAAATTAAATAATTTTAATTATAAAAAAGAGACCGAGATAAATCCATGCACGCAAATTGTACGCTGCAAATCAGAAATGGAGGAGGCTGCTGCACAACACAAAATGAAGTTGATTTAGCGTAAAATTGAAGACTCCTAGCAATTAAAATTTGTTCGAAATAATATTTTGTGCACTAAATTAACATAATTTTGACGGACAGCATACCTTGTTGAGCACCCAAAATTCTGCAACCACTCCAGAGAAGCCACCTTCATTAAGAAACACATTATAAGTCAAAAAAACAATTTGGTTGCACAACCAAGTTGGCAAGTCATGTGTATATGTAATATGGCACGTGCCATTGTCATTAAGAAATTCTTTCCCACCTAAAGAACAGCCAGAAACACCTTGCAACTCAGACGTCCGGAGCATTTAGGTCAACTCCAATTTTGCCAGCAGTATGAGAGTGTGTTTGGGAGTTTTTTTTTTTTGTATTTTCTCATTTTTCATTTTGGACTTTAAGAATAAAAATTCAAAATGAGATCTAGAGTTTTTTTTTTTTGCATTTTCATTTTACTACTTTTACAAAATGCATTCTGCATATTTTTCCCAGACAATCCTCCCAAAATTCAAAAATTCAAAAAGTAAAAAATGAAAGACTGAAAAATAAGCTCCCAAACACACCTTGAATCTAGGAGATCATGGATTGTAATATTAGTTGTACCATAGGTTAGACATTCCCCTCTCCCCTATTATATACAAAATAAGAATAAGTATAAATCTCGAGTCTTTATTCTACCCTTCGCTTGCTAATGAAGGAAAGTTTTTTCCGTCTCCAATCTTATTCTCAAGAGTTTATCAGATAAATCATCAAATTTGTTGCCTCGCGAAAATTTACTTTTCTCCAAATATATTGATATGCATGAACAACTTAACAAAATAATTCTGTAATACTAAAAAATTAAACAAAAACAATCCAACAAAATAGATCAAAAATACATAGTTGCAATATCATCATACTATACATCACAAGTCATTTTTATGAATACATGTCTGTATAAAATAATATAAATCAAAAAGGCTTTTGGGTTGGAGAGGGGGCGTTCGGGATGAAAATTATAAAAATCGTATTCTATATCCGATTGAAGATTTGTCAATTTTATTATACTAGCATTCATGTGACCGAGTTAGAACGGATACCCACTGAGTTTGAGAGAAATTGTCACGCTTAAAAAAAAATCTTATACAAAGTATAGAAGTTTTTTCTTTCTTCCTTTGTGAAGTCTTATGTTTTTTTTTTTTTTCTTATAAAGGTTTAGGGTTTTTTCGGGTAAGTAACTCTTCAAGTGAAAAAATTCGATCGCGTAGAAATATCGACAGATCTAACGAGTAGCACGATATCGATAGATCTAAACAAAAATGACTATGGAGAGTTGAGGACGAATGTAGAGAGAGAAAGAGAGAGGGCAGTGCAAGACTCGAAGTAAAGAAGATAGGGAAAGGAAAGCCTGTCTTGATGGAGACGGTGATATGTGAGATGAGAGAGAGATCTAGATGGCAGTTTTTCTCTAGGAAGAGCACTGGTACATTTCAGACGACATACAGAAGGAGAGTTCCTCGTTGCTCATCTGCTGCCCATTTGTTACAAAAATAATAGATGTTCAACTCTCACTATTCATTTTTCTTTCGCCAACTATGATTCACCAAATTTATATTACAAATCAAGACGGCATGAGATCTTATAAAAACATTTTTACAATAATAATTGAGATCGTCTTCATCCAACCGTTAAATTTCACTACACAACAATCTTAACTAGCATTTCTTAACCCACAATTTTCAAAAACAAAATAACAAAAAAGTACATTAACTCTCACTATTCTCTCTCTCTTTCCCCAAGAAGTAATACACAATTATTACAATACACAACGGCGTAAAGTCTAGACCAATCTTTATTACAATACAAAACAGTGTAAGGTTCTCTAAATACATTTTTACAACAATAGATGAAATTATTTTGATCTAATGAATGATGCTCACTATAAAAAGAAAAAAAATCAATACAGTATGCTAATAGTTTGAATGATAGCTAAATTAGAATCTAAACATGAATTTAATATTATTGGTAGTGTCGTAAGCATAGGTAATACGCTAACAATATTCGATCAACATATTATTTTGCAGAAATAATAAACACATCAAGACCTACAATGTAAACAATTCGAATTGTAAAACAAGACCGTAGTGAGTTATAGTATGCACATGATAAAACTTCACACAAGAACGAAAAACAAACAATTGACCTCAGAAATAAAAAGTTCAGCAAAAGTGCAAGCGATCAACAAGCTAAAGAACGGGCATTACAAATGAACCTAAAATAAAAAAGAAATGTAACTCGAGACCTAACACGATAGTACTTGTAGCTCTCGTATTGAATCTACGAATACACATTAGCAGAATAAGGCTTTGATCTCTAAGGATTTCACAAAAATGAGAGCAGCTCCTTGTTCTGTAATCTAGACTAGTCACCAGCTTTTTCTCCTGTCTACATGTATGTCTATCCTGGTAAGAAAGTCACAAGGCAAAAAAACTCTTTAAAATTGTGCTTCCTCAAGCTAATACCGAAAGATCTTTTCACGATGCTCATCGTCAATGTTCCTAGAGCTTTGTAGCTTTCGAGCCTATTTTCTAAGCTCAAAAGAAATATGAAAAAAGCAATACCGAATACCCAACAAAAATCCACAAACTGTCTCTTGGATAGTACAAAGGGACAAACTATCTCTTGGATGGTACGAAGGGGCGAGTGGAGATAATCTGGCGATAATATCCCCAAGACGTGCTAGTTTCATCAATTGCCCTTTGACCAAAAGGGTGCTTCTCAACGTACTCCTGTACATCATCAGCTGCTGCTAAATCGCTAAGATAAACTCGAATATCGCCCTCAGGACCTGAAGTAGAATGCATTTTTAACTTTTCAAATTCGATAGTCCTAAAAAAATTAAACAGAAAAAGGCTTCTAAGGTAAAGAATTGATGCCTAGAAGAATATGGAATGATTAAGAAATTTGATCAGATTGAAGGATATCTCACCTAATGATTTATCACGGCTATCCCTGAACGCATACGAAGAAGGGAAGATTGCAGTGTGCTTCTAGAAAATAAGAACACAAACCGAAATTAGATTTAGGGAGTACATAAGAACAAAAAGAAACTTACGAGTGCAAAGTCCACTAAAAAAGCCAAAGGCAAGGGTGAAAGCTTACGGGATTCAATAAGGCCTTGTATGGAGAATCATCCAACAATAGAGTGTTGGATTCATTATAGTCTCCCTTTCCCCACGGGAGATTGGTGTCGTGTTTATCCCATAATTTCCTGAGGTCCTTAAAGACCACTTCCTTGTACTTGTTTTCAAGAGTTTTGAACCTTGTTCCAGTGCAGTGGGACACATCCTACAAAATTCACAAATACAAATCACAAGTCACCCACTTTCAGGGAAATTATTCAATAAATACAAGCCAGGGCTGTTCCCTGGCCTTAAGAGGCTTGAACTTCGCAGATGGGACCTTCAGTAAATATATTGTAAATGACTGTCTTTCATGCTTATAGGCATGTAGTGAAGGACAATATCACTATCAAAAATTAACAAAGACACAATCAAGTTGAAAGAAATAAATAATTTCAAGAAGTAAAAAAAGCAAAAGCTAATGTAAACAATAGTTAAAAAAAGGGAAGACTAAATCAGATCTGGACCTTTATCAAACTAATAGCATTTTTATTTTGGGATTTTGCATAGGATACTAACACTTTTATGTTGCAAGCACTTGAACAATAAAGATGATGTTGGTCACACAAACAAAGTTTTAGGGGTTAGTCCACCAAAGTAGCTAAAGAAATCTCAAAAACATACACTGCAAGAAGTTGCTTAGACGTTATTGGGGGCTCAAAATGGGATCCAGTTGCTAAATTTTGATCAAAACGATAATGAAGGGTAAGATACATTGGATATTGATATTTCACTTGCCATGTGTCAGCATATAATTAGTGTTGGTAACCATTGTTGTTGAATACATGATGATAAATCATTATTTGCAACCAAAAATAACTTTGACATGCCTACCCAACAAAATAGCAACTTGTACTTCATATCTCCCAACAAATAATGGACCACTCCATCAATAATTTTCCTGCATAATTTAAGCATCATTCTCAGCAATTGAAGAAAATAAATCAACCAGGTGGGAACATGAAAATTTGCATATAACTAAACAATGATGTAAATAATAGATTATGCGAGTACATAATATACATGACACTTGTTGAAGGAAAACAGATAAAAAAAAATTAATCACAAGTTTTAGGGTACTTGGTTCTTGAAGACCAAATTCCAACGTCAAATCTCTCAAAGCAGAACTTCAGGAAATCATCGCAAAAGGGCCTCTTGAAAACTGAAACACAAAACAAGTTGATACGTCAGTTTATGAATGGAAAAAAAGCTTTGATCATTAATTCCTCCATACTCAATTCTCACTTGCTCGTCTGAAGATGTTTGTGTCCCCTTTGCATCCCTTTGGCGGGGGATGAACAATATCTGCAAGAAGACCATTTACATCAAGGATAAGAAGTTTTTTCCTCAAACAAGCAACTGGAGCTCTTTCTGGTGTAATATGTGAAACTCGCAAGACATTATCCTCTGTGTCAAGAACAGCTAAACTAGCATGTTTAGTTGCAACCACATCACAGGCAGGGAGTTTCCTCTTGCTCTTGCTGTTAGCTGAAGTAACCTTGACAGATTCTTGTTCATAAACAGAAGATCTTTCCACTGCTTTCTTCTCAGAATGTTTTCCTTCATGACGAAGGACCTTCACTTTCCTCTTTTTTGCTTTCTTCACACATAAATGTCTCTTCATTGAAGATTGAGCAGAAGGCTTGTCAATGGAAGCATCATTAACAGCAGGACTACATTTACACAAGTCAAATAGCTGTTTTTCCTTTTGGACCAATTCCGATGAAGAAGCAGCAACACATACATCACTAAAACCAATTTCCAATGAAGATGTAATTCTGCCCTTACTATAACAATTTCTGGGTCCTTTCCTCGAACGAAATCCAACACGTTCAGCTCCATAATTTCCCTGTTTTGACATACAATATAGGTGATTGATCCTAAGCAGCCAATGTCTATTATAACCACAACTCCTACTAATCCATGTTCTCATTCTCCTCTTCTTTTCTTGCTTTGCAGGATCCTTTGCAGGACATTTGGTTGAATCAGCATCAACCTTTAGATGTTCATGCACACAACACTGTGGAAATGAATCTACTTCTAGGAGAGCATCTTGCTCGTGGCTGTTGGCCATCAAAAGATTCTATTGTTGTTGAAGACTTAAAAAACTTCTACACAAGGTTCATTTCCTATTCCTTGCCTTAACTGAATCTTCCCTTACATTCCTTTTGGCCTCCCTGCAATGTGAGAAAAGATATTAGTAGGTGCTGAAAGCCATATGCCATATTACTCATCATAGAAATGATGGCGCATTTGCATTGGAATGCCAACATTTTCATTTTCCTGAACATTTCTTCTCCTAGAAGAGCTTTTCACGAAAAGACCATTTCCATCCACTACAAAATAAGCACCAAATGTCAAAAACATCTTTTAAATGACTGCCAAGCAGTCAGATTTTCTTAGTGTTCCGCAACTAGTATTCCAAATGCAAATAAATAAGTACATCGGATATGTCAAAGCTAGAAACTTCCTCTTTCTTGTTTTCACGTCTTGGGTAGTTTTCCTCATCAAATGTGGTACTTGTGCCATTAGAACAGTCATACCTAAAACGAGAGGTGTTAAACAATTTCCAAAAACAATCCGCCTTCTGCATTTTCCAAAAAATGCACACAAAAATGAAATGTCGAAGTTAGAAACTTCCCCTTTCTTGTTTTTCATGTCTTGGGTAGATTTTCTCATCAAATGTGGTACTTGTGCCATTACAATAGTCATTTCTAAAAAGAGAGGTGTTAAAAAATTTCCAAAAACAATCCGCCTTCTGCATTTTCAACCTGAGCCACATGATGAAACGTGATGTCTGATGACAACACAGATAATGAGATAAATAGATAAAATCCTTTCGCCAAAATCCCACCACAGACACACAACATACACACATTTACATGTATAGCAATTACGTATACACTGACTCTAATCAGGAAAGGTACAGTAAGCCACAGAAATCATCCTCCATTAATGAGACTAAAACACAAGAGTAGAGAAAACAAACAAACGGCGCAAAAGAAACACAGTGAAATTACGAATACACTCTGACTCTAATCAGGAAAGGTACAGTAAGCCACAGAAATCATCCTCCATTAATGAGACTAAAACACGACAGTAGAGAAAAGAAACAAACGGTGCAAAAGAAACACAGTGAGATCATGTTCCAAACATCGCATATGAACAAACACTACATCGTTTGACAGATTGATAAATACATGAAGCAGAGGAAACTTAACATGCCTAATGAAGCCTCGACGCTCCATCAAACAAACAGGTATCGATTATGATGAAAATACACATGCAATCTAGGTCTGTACAGAGGGAGATCCTTCCTTCAGAGTTGCAATAGAGAGAAAGGAATTCATGTCTAGAGAGAGAGAGAGAGAGAGTAACTTACATCCGTCGTTGTGGCTAGCTCGCGAGCACGAGGCGAGAAGAGGCGGAAATGTAGGAAGAGGCGAGTACTTTACGAGGGAAGTATTTTGAAGGAAAAGGGAGAATTGGAATTAGGCTAAATTTTAGGAGTTCAGTGATATGACATTTAGGCCCAGAAAGCCCAGCTTATAAGACAAAGGACAAGGCCCAAAACTTTAGCCCAACCCTTGTCAAAAAAGAGAAAACCCAGCTTATAAGGCTCGGGTAGGGACTGCAACTACATTCGATTCAATCTGATCTGACTTGTTGTTATTCCTAGACTCATACGGTATGAATTTTATGCAAGTTGGAATTTGGGTAAAGAAAAACAACCGAGTTATATTGTCTGATTATCAAAAAGAAAGTAAGTGTCAGAGTCACGGAAACACCTATTTCTTCTGTATTTTGTGAGTTTGGGTTGGACTGACAAGTGCGAGCTGAGCCCTCAGTTCAACTCCCCAAGATTTATTAGTTTTTCTTTATTTCTTTCCGAAATTTTACCAATGCTTTCTCTCTTTTGTACATCTCTCTAATCTCGACTGAGCAGTAAAAAAATTGACAAACTTTATTTATAAAATTTTTAGTGAAAATGAGAAGAATAGCCTAGCCAGCCTTAACTTGACACGCCATTTTTCAATTTTCTTGGTTTTTTTATCCATTTATAGTGAATTTTTACTAAATTTCTGTACTTTTTACATACAACTACTCTAGATATACCTAAATTAATTAATTAATTAATTAATAACAAAATTATTCACCGAAGACACAAGAAAAAAAAACACAAACCACAAAATGATCAAAGATACAAAATGTAAATATTTTTAGAAGACAACCAAACATAGGCTTAGTAGTCCCGGGGCATTGTTCCCGCAGACTTTAGCGAGAGAAACAAACGTTGCTAGTGCAGTTTCTTTTAGGCGGGTGTACTACGATCAAAATAATATTATTTTATTTATTTTATTTTTGAAATTATATTATTTTAAGTTTATGTATTTTGATAACAATTTACAGGATAAATCAAAACAATATAATTATGGAAACAAAACAAATAAAATTATGTCATTTTACTCGTACAACAGCTCCCAAATCCATGCCCTTATCTCATTGTTTTTTTTTATTTCCTTTTTTGGTCGACCCTAGTTGAATAATATATCCATTGTATCCCCTCTAGTTAGGACTCGATGGTCATGTTGTGCATTACATACAATAAGACGTGTTGTGAGCCATAAAAAATTACCCAAATAGTCGAGCAGTTTCTTTTGCATCAAAATGAAATCGTTTTGACGCACCACACGCTCTGTTATGCAGTATGTCCCCCATTCCCTTTGCTAATATGGATGACAATTTCGTTCGATCTGATCCAATGTGATCCGTCCTATTCTCCGCTCCATTTGGATTGGAGTTTCGGAGATTTTTTTGAGCATCGGATTGAATTTGAAGGGAGAAGTTAGAAAAAAAAATGAAGAACAAATCAGAGTCGAGTCTTAGTATTATGTCCAGTTCTAAAATAATTATTAAATAAATATTATTTTACTTTTCAACTCTAAATGTAAATATTTATAATTTTAGTTTTTATCCAAAAGTTTTATCCATGTAATTAGGTCAATAGACAATAGGGCATTAGGGCTTCTCATTCACTTTCTTCAGACTCTCAAGTCTCAACTTCTTCTCACGCCGCTTCTCTGACATCTTCGAAGTGACCATAATGTAGACTTTTTGTTTAAACTCTATTTTTAATTCAAAATTAGTATGTTTATTATGAAAATAATTTAATTATGTTATATTTTCATTAGATGAATTTAGACTTTATATTTTGTGGTGTTGGGTAAAATTTAGAGACTATATTTTGTGGTGTTGGATAACATTTTAGACTAGACTATATTTTATGTATTAGTCTTGTAAATGTAGATTTATCTTACTTTTATATGAGATGAATTATTAGTTTTATTACAAAAATGGGGCCAGGGCAAGGGCCGGAGCCGAGCGGGGGAGGAGCGAGGCAGGACGAAAATTTCCAATCTCCAAAACCAGGACGGAAATTTAGGAAGATTTCGAATTTGAAAACGAGAAAAGAAATAATTAAATTTGTCCCGTTTCCATCCCTATCTACTAGGTGAGGCTGGAATCCCCCTCTCCTATACAGGGCACTCTAACAAACACTTTCAGAGTAGTGGAAATTTATAAAAGAAGAGTGCTACAAATCAAAAAAAATTATTCTGAAATTTTTTTAAATTTAAAAATTAATGATCATGATTCATTTAGATTTATGAGACAACAAATTTAAATAAATTATGACTATTAATTTTTAAATTAGGAGAAATTTCGAAATAAATTTTCTGAGTGACTAAGACTTTCCCTTTATAAAAGGGCATTAGCATCCCATCACCATTAATTAGTTTTACACTCAGCGCTTAGATAGCAACCTTAGCCGTTAGGTATACTAGGTAGGTCCTCACAAAGTTAGGTGCCATTACAAAAAGTGGCTATGCATAGAGATCAAGTATTTCAAGATTAAGACCATTCACGTCAATTTTTTTATTTTTTGAACTAAATATAAGAAGAAATTTTATTTTTTATTTTAAAGAGTCACACTTTCTAATATCTCATGCATTAAATTCTTTATTTTATCTCTATTTTATTAAAATATTTTTTTCCAAAACCAGATATCATCTTTGATGCCATAAACAAACGGCAGGAGAGAAGAAAGAAATAGAAAGAGAAAATAAAAAATAAATCTTATGACACTATAATAATTTTTTAAATATAAAGAGTCACTGCAACATTCATTAAATAGAGAAGTCATCAAGAGAAATTAATAATAGTTGAAAGATTTACTCCTCAAAATAAAATTAAAAACGAGCTTCGAAAAAACTGATACAGATGCTCTGACAGTTCCGTTACATGCACAAAAATTAGGTTAGTAAACACCATTGTCAAAAGGACATGGGTCCTACATTTTCCTTTTGTCCTAGCCTTCAGGGAGATTATTCAGTACTTCAGCGCAGTAATGTTTCTTTATGTCATACCCCGTACATATGAATATTCCTCTATGTCGTACAACATAATTATGTAAATGGAGAAGCATTGCTCTTGAAACACTGCATAATTTGTTTCAATCTTCCTAGGTATTTCTTAAAATATTGTCTATGAAATTCCATACAAGAGCTCTGGCTTCCTTCTTGTAAGTATTTCTTAGCTTAGCATATTGGCAATCTGAAAATTTTTGACATGACGGTCAAGACTTAATACGCAGGGATTTTTGCGTTTTAGTTTTTAGATTTGAAATCTTATAGATGCATGCTATTAATTACTATTGTGAGCTTAGTATATACAACCACTCGCTAGTGAACGATGGATGAATACTCACAAATTAATCGACGTGTATATAAATTGACTTGAAAATCCTGAATTATAAGAAACAAATATCCACTAGCGCGTTGGCTCTCGACTAGTAGCATTGGTACTAAATTTGAAGAGTTTCAAATTTGACAAAAACTGACCCCATTTGCTTTCATACAAATTTGCTACTTTGATCCTATTTTAGAATTTTTACTTTTGTCCTAAGGTATTTTAAACGCGTGAGACTTAAATGTTTTTCTAAGTAACGTATAAAAATCTCTAACTCCGTACGCGTTTCATATCGTCACAAATTGAATGTAAAACTCCCAAATCAGATGCAAACTAGTCATGTTATCTTTTCTTTCTAGCGTTTAATTCTATTGAAACTCTTGCTTGAAAAATTAATTCTTCCAAAACTATAGTCACGACGTTTTGTCTAATTTAAAAAACTTAATTTATTAATTGATGTGTTGTTTTTATTTTTTCCTAATGGTATGGAATGAATATTTAAAAGAAATGCACATATAAAGTTATTTCTATATCAACGACTTTTCGAAATAAAGTCATAGAGTTTTATAATTTAAATTCAGGAGTCAAAATTCGTAGCTCCGCCCTTATTGACAAATAAATTACCAAAAAATGTAGACCAGAAAACAACACATCATGATGAATGATCAAGTTATGGAGCACACACAACATCATTGCATCTTTTTTGGGGGCAAGTAAAATCATTGCGTTTTGATTGAGAAGAAGACTTGTTAAGTGAAGTTGAGTAGAAATCAAGCAAATGCTTTATTTTTCTCTCTTTTTTTTAAAAGGCAAAAAATATTCTATAAACATAGAGATAAAATATGAAATTTTACGATAGGTATAGTTCCGCATAAAGAGAGTTTCGAAGAATAAATATATACCCTTCTAATGTTACTATCCGGAAGAAACACCGCCTACCCTAATTAAGCCTCCCATTTTTGTAATAAACAATACTTTAGACATAGAAAGAGCTATCAAGTAAAATAGTTCGATAATACAAATGAAAACATAAAAGATCTAAAAGAAAACCTCATATTCTGAATTTCCAAATCCTGACAAACACATAACCAACCACCATCAGTGTTGCTATCTGCATCAACCTTCTTAAATTCCCCCGCGAATCTTCCTAGACTTTCGCTAATTGTACTCCAAAACTCCAATCTACCTAAAAACCAAGACATCAGCTTGCTGATAACGTTGGTCTGAATAGCAACATTCTTCCAACTGAAGTCCGAACTTCCTCTTAAATTTCCTTCTCTTAGTAATGGATGTTTGAATTGGTGGAACATTATTTTCTGGCAAGGGTTCCTGTGGGTTTATGGAGTTAATGTGCCGATTGCTAATTTCCTCCTTCTCCTCCATGGTTTTGGTCTCCTTAATGTGCCGATTGCATTCGTAATACTTCTCTATTTAATTTCTGCGTAAATACAAAGATAGATCATATACGATAAATTACACGATAAAAATCTCTCTCTAGTTTTCTCTCTCTACTATTGCAGAGCGATCCAAATTTCTACACCGTAAAAATCGTAAGTAATTAATACTCGTGTCGTAGCCTCACTCCGCCGCTAGAAGATTGTTGGTGATCAAATTAAGTTTGGAATTCGTAACCCACAAAAAAATCTATTTCGACTAAAACTTTCGAGAGGTAACTAAAATCATTCTTTTTCGCATTCGTAATATTTTGTTTACTAATTTTCATATATCAAAGCCTTAAAGAAAACTTTAAGGGTCAGATCTTCCCAACATCTTTGTGGTTTTTGTGATCACTTGTAGCCCACTTTGTAAGATAGTATGGATACAATCATAGCACTTGATGCATCAAGGAGAAGAGTGGTCCAGCCCCAAAAATGGATGAGGTAATCCAAAGAGAAACTCTCTGGTAAAATGGCATAAAAAGTTGGTGAGCTGGTGAGGCATGCGCAGTTTTAGTGCGTGCAAGTGCGTCTTTGTAACCTTTATAATATACCATTATGCTAATTGATCCCTTTTTCTTATTCTTATAGTGGAGTTATTCGATCGGCTTGCGATTATTTTTAATTTAATGTCGATTAGTCTTTGAATTCTGAAGTTAACGATCAGACAAACCTTTAGTGGCCTCTAGTGATTGGTTCTAGTGGAACTTAACCTCATGACCTTTGAGAGGACAAACCCCTTAGTCACCTTCTCTCTTTCTGCTGAACTAACTGCAAGTAGCCTTAGAATGAGTGCAAATTCTCTCATGTGACGCAGTGGCGGACCCAGAATTTTAAATTTTGGAGTGTCATCATCAAAATAAATAAACAACTAAGAATAAAATTTGTGTTCAGTAAAAAAAAATACAGGTGTTCAAAATCTAATCGGTCATAATAGTTTTCACAAAACGACATATGTACCTTTAAGTCTAGAACGACATATGATTTATCAAATGAAATTTTACGTTCTTTCAAGTCTCGAAAATCATTTAATATTACTTCTAGATCAAATTTCAAAGTGGTATAGAGATGTCACAGTGTTACGCGGTAAGTCTTGATTTACTGTTAAATCTAAAATAATTATGGACCATGTGAGTGTCATGTGACAAACCTCGACCCCCTCCCCCCCTTGTTGGGTCCGCCTCTGGTGCGATGAACCTTATTTCTTCACCGTGGGTTATCTTATCATTTTTCGAAAAAGATATGATATTACCAAGGGAGACTATAAAATTAGTAATGCTAACTATTCCATTATTCACAAAAACCCTTCGATGACTTATCTGCTGCCTTGCTTAAGGAATACTTTCACGAAATGACAACAAACCGGAATAACATCCAATCTTATTTTTGGATGGAGTAGAAAATGAACATATGAAATTTGTTCTATTCCTCTGTACATCTCTGTGATGTGTATGTAAATCCCCCTAAAAAAAGGACAACTTTTATGTAGTTTGTGAATGGAATTCATATAAAAAATCAAATCAATTCTGAACAAACAATAATTATCAGAAGAGCCTAACCCTCAATTCCTATTATGATCAATTCGATTCGATGAAATCCTTAATTACCAATGGCATATCAACTTAATTTTTTTCATAGATAATAAAAATGATAATATATTTTATTTTGCTTCACATGAGAATATATTAGCTCACTTTAGGACATACCTATGTGATATGCCAACTTAATTAGGTGCACATTCTCAACTAATTTAGATGGAGACCGGCCTTGCTTTGCCTAGACTAGCTTGTCAATAAAGTAATATGGATCGAAAATGAATACTACTTGTTATTTAAAGTGTAAATATTTCTCCACCATTGATTAGAGATTGAATTGTAGTTGTTATACTCAAAGTATTATTTATTGAGATATTTGACCCCTATCTATCATCAATATTCTTCTAAGATTAGTTGTCAGGGTTGTTGTTCTCTTATTATACTCGAGTGTTACTTATCTATTGAGGGCGCGCCACTTATTATTTTTCAAGGTGACCTAATAGAAAATTATGGTCTAATTCTATGACAAAAAGATATTATTATTCATTTAATTGTCTAAAGTGACAAAATTTTAGTGTATGTTGTTATATTTTGTTAGAAAAATGGACAACAATATTTATTAAAGTTAGTCGTTAAGGGTCATTGTCCTCCACACTTATAATACTAAAGTGTTACTTATCTATTAGTTTTTCAACGTGACCTAAAATGCAATAGTTTTCTGTCGTATTATTGGAAAAAAAATTATCATTTATTTGACTAGCCAAAGTGACAAAATTTCAATGTACGTTAATTGTTATATTTTATTCGAAAAATATTAGACAATAATTGTTAAAGTTATCCGTCAAGAGTCATTGTACTTTACACTTGTTATGCTAAAGGATTACTTATCTATTGAACCAACGTCACTTATTATTTTTCCAGCGTGACCTAATATGAGATAGTTGTCTATGTGTATCATTGGAAAAAAATTATCATTTATTTGACTGGCCAAAGTGACAAAATTTTCTTATATTTTGTCCAAAAATGGACAACAATTATTAATCATGTGACGTTGACGTAATTTCTTTTTGTTGAAGGGCTAATGTGAAAAACTCAAAAAGATTCTGATGGGACTTAAGAGGCTTCCTTACGCTAACAAGTGGGGAATCAATTTAAATGATGTTGAACTCTAATCAGATGCATGTGCAGGATATCTTGAAAGTTGAGCATGCCAAAGTTTTATGCCACGTGTTACTTTGTGGGAGAATCACCTGGGATCATGTGCACCACATGATTTGATATGATATGATACCCTCATGTATATGCTTTGTGTGAGATTGCAGAATAAATAAAGGTGAAATTAAAATCACAGGAACAAAGTGGTCCCATAATTAATATACATACCTATATATATATACCTATACCTACACATATATACGTATATAGATATATATATTTGTGTCTCTGGGTATGTGAGTGTGAGTGTGTGTGTGTTGCAGAAGAAGTGGTCCTAAATTTGACACTTTTAAGCTTTTCAATGCTGTATTTGGATTTAGATTTGGATCTGCCAAAGGCTAGCGAATTAAATGTTGGACATTTGAGGGTATGAATGGCTTGGACACAGGACGATTTCTCGGTAATCGAAGATTGTAGTCTATTACGTAACGCAAGAGACTCCAGTATCTTTCATTATAATCAGTCATATTATTTATGGCTTAAAGTTCAAAGGTCTCAGCGATTATACATTACAAAGGTTCCGCATGGTTCTACATATACCAATTTTGTGTGCGTATTAGTCCCCTTCCTACTAGGGATCCCTTATTTTGTTAAAATAATGACGTCTTCTTTCCTGATTAAATTTTGATGATCCGGATCGTTCAATGTGTTTAAAACATGTTTTAAAGATACTTGCGAGAAATTAACTTAAAATATTACTATCGAATGATTGATCTAAGTAATTTTTCATAAAACTATTCATATTAGTGTTCATGGAAAATTACTTGAATCAAGCTCTCTTCTTGATATGTTTTTTAGACTAATTCCCGCGAGTATTTTTAAAAATATATTTTAAACATAATAAACAGTTCGAATTATCAAAATTTGATTAGAAAATAAGAGATCCGTATTTTAGCAAAATGAGAAATTATTTATTAAAAGTTTTCACACACATATATATATATACACACACACTTGATAGAGTGCATGCACAGTTGGGTAGCAGCAACTTGAAACTAAGGGAAGCGATGGGCAAGCATTTACGGAAGAAATTTTGCAACCACTGCTTTCCACCTCCCTGTACTTGGCTTAAAGAAGAAGAAGGTCATGCCCATTAATAAAGAAACACCTCGAAATTCAGGAGCCAACCATCTATTCATAGCAGTATATCTCCACACCATATATGTATCGGATGGGACCACTTATATATATATATATATATATCAAACCTGTAATGTTGTACTACACCCCTTTACCTACCAAAAGCAATTAAAGCAGCATTCGGACAAAGTGTACATGGCTTCAGCTTTAAATGAAGTTCAGTTGGGGGATAACCTTCTAAACAGTTTGGAAAATGGAGGAGAGGAGCATTTAAAGAAAGATCAGTAAAAGAATCCTTGTAGGACTGGAGTTTTTATGTACTTATATATGTTTTGGTGTGGTTTTAATCGCTAGATTAGTGTTTACACCATATTATTACAATTATCGAGGAGAGAGTAAAAAACTTGGCAATTGAAAACTTGTCGAAATGAGCACGTGTCGATAGCGGTTGTTGTTTATGTTTCAAGATTAGGATAAGGCCGGATTGGGAAAAGAAAGAGAAGACGGTTGGAGATTCAATAAATACCACGGAAAAAGAAATGTTAGTTCTTTGCGGTTACAAAGACAATTTTTAATTGCCTAATTCAATTCAAAGCTAAAAGAAGAAAATAAAACTAGTTTTCTTTTGAAAGTTTAATTTATTGGAGAGAAGGCTGTTATGAATAGAAATGATTGTACCTAAACAATAGTTGAATTCGTTATCTTGTGCTGAGGTGTCATGATCCTAAGTGATCATTGAACCAATCTGTTATTCTGTTACAATTCTATTATCTGTTAGTGCAATAACTGATTGCATTTCTCTTGGCAACACAATTAGGACAGTTAGCTTCACCATATAAGAGGTCAGTTAGCACATTGAGAGGTATCGATTGATTACTGTAATTCATTTTGGGCTTGGAATAAGAGAATCAGTTACTCTTTTCTATTCTTATTACTTCTTCTTCTTCTTCTTCTTCCTAGACATTACAAAGGTTTTAGTCCATTTAGTATATATAAATATACATGATACAGTCAGAAGAAGGGGATCGACTTACAATTAGTCAACTTATCTTTTTATTTTACTTTCATCGTATGAGTAGTTTTGTGAGTTAGTTTTTCCTTTGTCGAGGTCTAGAAAAGTCCCAAAATACGATATTAAACCAAGTTTTTTATTTTTTCATCACACAAATAGTCTCGGATTTTAGCATTATTCATTTTTTATTTCCATTATCTTTTGCCTCTGTCAGGGGAAAAAAATTTAAGTAAAAATTAGGTAAACATTTTAATAGATAAAAAATATTTCACTTGATCCAACGGCTGAAAATATATTGGCGTAGGAATAAAGAGAATTCTAGTACAAAGAATTTGACAGGATATATAAAAGAGATTTCCCTAATTATCTGAAACTTTAATCCATCCGTCTTATATATATACGTTGTTGGTCTCTTACGCAAATTCCAAGTTCTTAAGATCACGTGTACCATTTATTCTTTCTTCCAAGTTTCTTTAAAAGGATCCATTTACCAAACATACAAACTTTTTGGATTGGTTTAACTTTGGGAAAATGACAAATATGTGAAGACAACATTGCAACGAAATGGCAAATGTTTTGGCAAATGTTACCATGAATTGAGACATTATTATCTGAACCAGGGGTACCTGTTCCGCATTGCACTTAACATGATATGTTGTGCGTCAAAATAATATTATTTTGGAACGCCAAAAATTGTCAAAAAATTTGGGCAATTTTTTATGCATTAAAATGATATCGTTTTTTACGCGTACCACATTCTATTGTGCGCAATGCACAGCAAAATCCCCATTCCTTGTTAACCCCATGTTCCAACTATCATTATATTGCAATCCCTCCTAATTATGGGGTGTTTGGGAAAAAAAATTTGAGGTACTTTTTTATTCTGGAATTATAAATTCCGAAAAATTCATAATCAGAATTTGTAAAGTATTTAGTAGAACGGTATAAAATATATTATAAATCTGTGAATTATTTAGTAGTATAATCAGATTATTAGATTATGAGCGAACAATTGACTATAATGCCCATATACTGTAGCTCTTTATTTGTACATTTGACAATTTCTCCTCATGTATTTTTAAATATAGTCAAATAATTTTTATATTTACAAATTAAATTAATCTTAAAATACAATAAACATAAACGTGTGTAAAATATATTTACCGTCTTCTACTACATTGCTATTATCACGACATACAAAATATATTACCTTCACGTGTTATGCCCATTACATGTCAAAAAATACAATTCAAAATACAAATAAGGATAGTATTTATAAATTACTAAAAAGTATAAAGGTATAATAATAACAAAATTTTAGAATCTAAAATCAGAATTTCAAAAGTAGGTCAAATCTCAAAAATAGCACCAGATCTACTGCTACTTTTGAGATTGTGACTCTAAATGTCTATTTTGAAAATCTCAGAATCGAAAATCCAGAATCAAAATCTCAAAATCAGCATCTAAAAAATCCCAAAATTTCCAAAATACCTCTAGAATCATTCCCAAACACCCACTATATATACCCATTGATATGAGTGGGCAAAAATGACATTATCAAATCTCGTGTCTAATTTGACTCAAATTTTGACAGTGATATTGTATTGCAAAAATTGTAGCACGTATTTGAAGTCAGCTTCTGAGGGCATTACAATAATTTACCTTTGACAAGCCTTATAATATTCAATTAAAAAAATTATTAAATGGTCTTAGGCATCACATCGTATCCTACTATGATTGCAAGTATGTAATATTTGACTAGAACCCAATTCCGACACGACACTAGAAAGAGTCGAGATATATGATACAATATCCACACCGTGTATATCACTGTTCATTTCCGCCGAATCTAATTGTTGGTTTCACGATTTTATTCTTCTAGTTCTTAGACTGAAATACCCTTGTAAATTACAGGTGTTTTCACAATATCCCATAATCTCAGCGTAAGTATCATTCGTATTCGATGTACGGTGCTACAACATTCACGTTTTAGAATAAAGAGGAGGACTTTACCTAGATCTTCTCCGATCTATGAAAATAGACAGGATCGTTCAGTTGGATTCAGGAAGCCTTTAACGCAATTTTTTGCAACGAGTGTATAATACGGACAAAACAACATGGTGTTGTCTTTTTTGTCCTCGAAACTACATCGTTTTGATTCTCATCCATTTTGATAACAATTTGCGCAATAAACAAGGTTCTGAATACCAGATCGGCTTGAGTACTGATTTGTCTATTAATACGATACATACCGGTATCGGTCATATATCGAGTGCAATATCAGATTTATCGCAACTATAATATATATATATATATATATATATATATATATATATATAAACACTAGGTCGGCGGTTTCAATAACTCTTCTTTCATTTTCTTGAAGGCTTTCTCGCAAGTCTCATACCATTGTACTTCTAGGGGAGGGGAGAGAGAGAGAGAAATTATTTTTTCGCAACTATAAAAAATTAATATCCAGTACCAGCCGATATGGCTGGTATTTTTGGGTATGGCCGGTACCTGACCAATATTGAGAAGGGTACAATATTATATGTACTTTATACCATTTTAGAATAATTTATATACCTCTAGAATCATTCCCAAACACCCACTATATATACCCATTGATATGAGTGGGCAAAAATGACATTATCAAATCTCGTGTCTAATTTGACTCAAATTTTGACAGTGATATTGTATTGCAAAAATTGTAGCACGTATTTGAAGTCAGCTTCTGAGGGCATAACAATAATTTACCTTTGACAAGCCTTATACTATTCAATTAAAAAAATTATTAAATGGTCTTAGGCATCACATCGTATCCTACTATGATTGCAAGTATGTAATATTTGACTAGAACCCAATTCCGACACGACACTAGAAAGAGCCGAGATATATGATACAATATCTACACCGTATATATCACTGTTCATTTCCGCCGAATCTAATTGTTGGTTTCACGATTTTATTCTTCTAGTTCTTAGACTGAAATACCCCTGTAAATTACAGGTGTTTTCACAATATCCCATAATCTCAGCGTAAGTATCATTTGTATTCGATGTACGGTGCTACAACATTCACGTTTTAGAATAAAGAGGATGACTTTACCTAGATCTTCTCCGATCTATGAAAATAGACAGGATTGTTCAGTTGGATTCAGGAAGCCTCTAACGCAATTTTTTGCAACGAGTGTATAATGCGGACAAAATGATATGGTGTTGTCTTTTTTGCCCTCGAAACTATATCGTTTTGATTCTTATCCATTTTATAATAATTCGCGTAATAAGCAAGGTTCTGAATACCGGATCGGTTTGAGTACTGATTTGTCTATTAATACGATACATACCGGTATCGGTCATATATCGAGTGCAATATCAGATTTATTGCAACTATAATATATATATATATATAAACACCAAAGAGAGAGAGAGAGAAAATATTTTTTCGCAACTATAAAAAATTAATATCCGGTACCAGCCGATATGGCTGGTATTTTTGGGTATGGCCGGTACTTGACCAATATTGAGAAGGGTACAATATTATATGTACTTTGTACCGTTTTATGTCAAAACAGCATATACCGACTAGTACAATACGGTATTCACAACCTTAGACTAATAAGTGAAAACTATATCATTTTACACGCATTACAAAAAACTACACTAGAATTCTTCCAAATCTCATTCAGTTGGCATGTTTGTAGGTTTTTTTCGAATTTACATTAATGATATGAATCGTTCATGTTTTATCCAAAACATTGACCACGTTAAAAATCAAATTAATGGAATACCATTTTATATAAACATATCCTGCACCGTCAAAGAATCAATCTGTGGTAATTACCATCAAAAGTCGTTTCCAAAGACCATTTCAAAGTTAATTATGATGGAAATTCTGCACCACCTTTCCTTCCAAAGTCATCCTAAGTCCAACAAAGTCGTGATCATCCACTGTCCTCCCACCTGCCTTCCATATTCTCCATAATAGCATAGTTTCCTTTCGGTGTGGGATTATCCATAATTTATGATCAAGGCCTTCAGCCTAACTAGAGGCCGGAACGTGTACAAATTGACTGTCGCCGGAGAGACAATTTGAATTTATTGAGAGAGAGAGAGAGAGAAAAAAAGAAGAAGAAAAAGAAAAAGTGGTAAAAAAAGTTGTCGGTAATTACACAAATAATATTATTTTTATATTTTATCTCTAGGAATTATTTCATGCCATATTAAAAGTGAATATAATTTTTTTTAATATTTTAATGGAAAATACTTTTGTGGCGGAGCTTTGTTTTTCAAATTCACATCAAAAAGGGATAATCCCTGTACATATACTAGCAGCGGAGACACACACGTTGAGTGTGTAAATTGACTGTGTCATCAGGAGAGAGAGAGAGAGAGAGAGAGAGGGGAAAAGTGGTAAAGAAGTTGTAGGTAGTGGAAAGAAGTGATATATAAAGAAGTTGTGGGTAGTTACATAAATAATATTATTTTATTATTTTATTTTCGACAGTTATTTTATAGTATATTGAAAGTGAATGTAATTTGTTTTTATAGTGAAAACTTTAACGAAAAATACTTTTGTAATGGGGCTTCATCTGAATAATGATAATTTCACTAAATTCTGACTCACGTGGGATTTTGAGTTCAGTATCAACCTAATTACATCAAAAAAAAAAATTGTGTTTGTTAGTTTTATGTGAACGTCTTTTTTTAAATTATTGATTCGTCTCGACAAAAAAAATAAAAAAATAATAAATTATAATAAAAACTGAAAAAAATATAAAAATTATTCAAAACAAACATATACATTTTTAATTTATAAAAATTTGATAAAAAAAACTAAAAAAGTTAAATAAGAATAAAAAATAATTCTTTAAAAGACCATTTCAAAGTTTGTTTTCGTGAGGTATACGTTTGAACAAGAAATTGATCACTATCAATAATCATAAATCAAATTATATTCTTCATTAAATACACCATATTTGAGCCACTATCAATAATCATTAAATACACCATATTTATCAATAATCATAAATCAAATTGTTTTCGCGTGGGTGGGTGAATATTAATTTTTTTTTTTTTTTGTAACACGCGAAATGCATTATCAATTTCTATATATCAATACCTTTTATAAAATAAAACTACTACCAACAATATTATCGTAGATACTGTACAATTATTAACTATAGTCATACATGTGTAGGTGAATAAAATCTCACACATTCAAATCGTTCGGAAAGACAATCTTGAATGGACAATACTAGATTTTGAATTTTTTATAAATGCATAAATATTGAACCTAATACTGAATCTTTATCAATGCATGCAATCATAGGAGGACAATTACAATTATTGAACTTTTCAGACATTCTTGAATGGGGGGGTGTTAGATTTTTTTTTTTTTAAGAAAAGTTAGGTGAGTGAATTGTTGAGAAAGAAAATTTTAAAAATTTAAGAGCTTAGGTAGACTCGAACTCATTCGCCCCTTGGTATGTCTTTGTATTTGTATATATATGCAAAAAAAAATTATTTGTTTTTTCATTCAAAAAATTTATTTGTACATCATCCCAGTTGCGAATGTTTTATTTGTACACCTAAAGTGCCAAAAACTGAGTCTCTAACGGGTTAAGATAATTTAGTCATTTCGACAAAGTTATTTTTTACTTGTGTCTTTTGAATCAACCGTAGTACATATGGGATAAGGGAAATCACACGGTTCATTTAATCCCATGAATCCCCAAAAATAAAATTCATAGTATTACACTCTAAAATAGTTCAAGGTCAAATAATTTTAAGAACAATAGTTTAATTCCATCCAACGAAATAAATAAGCCTATAATGTGTAATTATTATTTCAGCACGGAAAAAATAGAAGAAAATCCTTAATAATTGTCTTTTGACATGGTGCAACAACGGGACTTAGGGGGTTCTGTTGTACATTGTATAAAATAAGCCGTGTTATGCGCCAAAATAATATCGTTTCGACGTACAAAACACTGACCGAATAATTTTTAAACAATATTTTATATGTTAAAATATTATTATTTTTACTCACAACATAATTTACTATGCATAATGTACACCAGGCTCCCCGTAACACCACAACCTTTCATTTGATTGTTATGCTGAGGGTGCCTTATTTTTTTATGACTAGATCTCCGTAGGAACGGGACCAGAAAAACCAAACGATATTAAATAGTTCGAAGGGAAAGGAAAGTTTGGTAGGGGTATTTGTGCAATTGTACCCAACACCTGCAAACAACCAACCAATATTTATTTTTAAAAAAATGACTTTTGAAAAACCGCCCAAATAATAATGGAGATTGTTGTGAGTTTTGGATATTCAATAAGGACAGCTGCTACTCGCCAAAACGATGTTATTTAGACGAGCAAAATACTATTTGAATAATTAGACGTTAATTGAATAATTTTTTATTAGTATTTTACGTGTCAAAATGATATTATTACGATATTATTTTGACACACAATATAAATTGATGTACGCAACATCTCTCCAATTCCATTCAATAAAATGTTGTATAAACACTTTTTTGACCCACCAAAGCACAAAAGGGTATTTTTAGTGAACCAAACGCATTGCGAAATTATAGTACGGCTCGAGATATTATTATTATAATTCAAATGGTTTATTAATCAATTATTTTATATATCCTGATGATTTGAACATTTTATTTTACATAACTTATGCCATCCTGAAGTTGTAAATGCGGTTTAATAAATAAAGTATTTTGAAATTATCGATTAATATTTGAATTCAAGAATTTATAATTACTTGGTGGGAATACACGTATTTTTTAACAGGCTTTGTAGGTGATGGAATCTTAACTTCGCTTTGAGCATAAGAGCGGTGAAATTTTCTACAGATAACTAGTATGTAATATTAATAGAACGTAAAGGACCTTATGTTTTCGTTCAGTTGTTAAAAAATTATATGAGAAAATTATTCTCAAAAAAAATGAAGTAAGTAAATTTTAAAAAAAAATTGTATTTATTTGAAAAAAATCTTGTAAAAAAATAAAAATTCATCTAATCATTTGTCAAAAAAAATAACAGGATTTTTTTTAAATTCAGCAACTTGTTGCGAAGAACACATGTTTTCAAAATCCGTCATTTCAACCAAAATGGTACTTCTTCAAAAAATTAAAATGTCATCATGCAAGAATAAAATTAAAAAATATATATACTTCCATTTTACCCAGTTAAATAAATAATAAAATAAATATATATTTTCATTCCACTAAAAAAAATCAACGCATAAGAGTAGTATAAATAAATTTTAAAATTTTAAAAATAACCCACCAAATTTAAATATACCATATCTCCTAAAGAACCATAAAAGTCAAAATTATTAAAAAGTCGAAATGCCTTTGTAAAAACTTAATCCGCATTTAGACTGGATATTTTTTAAATATCTTTTGCTTTAATTCATAGAAGTGCATCATTTTTTTTTGCTTTTAAGATTTCTTCGCGATATATAATTTTGTGAATTTGGCTAGATATGATTCAGAGGAAAGTAAATTTTAGTGAAAAAATTTTAAATGTAAAAACTACTATTTTCTTGATAATTAAATACCAAAAAAGTTATAGTAAATTAGTTTCTCCATTTTTTCTCATCCTTTCAGAAAATTGAACGAGACGTATCTACATATCCATACTTGATAACCAAAAAAGAAAAAGAAAGGAAATTATTTTAGTATGAAAAGAAAAATGGAGCATATAATCCTTGAAATAGAGGGAGGGTGAAAAGGGGTTTATGTGCCTTTGTTTTTTGACTTAATAAAGCTCATAGATAACCAATTCAAAGGCCATAATTATCTCTTTTTGAAGAATTGTCTGAGAAGCACAAAATAGGAACACGTATTTTCTTATCTATTTTATTGCATGATACGCTGGAATGGAATTAT
Organism: Arbutus unedo; assembly: GCA_014822125.1. NCBI lineage: Eukaryota > Viridiplantae > Streptophyta > Magnoliopsida > Ericales > Ericaceae > Arbutus > Arbutus unedo. The sequence goes on along the minus strand of JABCMJ010004383.1, from coordinate 72,454 downwards.
ATGAAAATTAAGAGTTTGACTCCACTATAAATTAAAAATAATAATTTAAAATTAAAATTTAAAAATTATAAAAGAATTATATTTTAACCCCTTGACTTACATTCGACTATCTATTTTTTTCAAAAAAAATCTCGACCCTTTTAAATATCAAATTCTAATTCTAATGATGATATGGAGTAAAAAATTAATCAAATACCTGAATATACAGAATAAAAAAATGTGCAACAATCTGATCTTGTGAATTTCTGAATATCAATTACTGCTAATCTTTGAATAAGTCAACCGTTAATTTATGAATAACCAGCTAAAGATCACGACCGTCTATTTTTCGCACGTCACATTCACATGCCCAACACTCCTACATATGAAGCGTCCCTCTCATCACTCATCATATTCCTGTTCCTCTCTCTCTCTCTCTCTCTCTCTCTCTCTCTCTATCTGATTTCTCTTTCTATACAGTTACATTTGTGACTGCATCGATTTTCATGCGAGACAATCACAATGGGCTTGTGTTTCTCTCGTGAGGTTGTTACGAAGAATAAGCCTTCGAAGCGTATATCGAACCACTCCGGTGCAGTTACTGGCGGCGGCGGCGGTGCTGGTTCGAGCAATCGGTGGAGTCGAATCCGATCGTCGTCGAAGAAGGAGAAGTTCGACGACAAGGTAATTCACGAGCGAGCTCTCGCTGCAGCGATTCTCTTTCAGCAACAGATGCAACAGAACGGCGGCGTGCAGTTTGATCGGTCGACTTCCCTCCGGTACCCGGTAGCCGCCGCCGGAAATTCGAGGAAGCAGCCGGCTTTGCCGAGGAGTTCGAGTTCTAGGGCTAGGTCCTTGACTGATCCTCTTCTTCAGCCTCACCAGCTTGTTAATCAGGTTTGGTTTTTTAAGGCCTTCAATTCATAATTGTTTGACAGAGTGTTTTTTAATTTGCTAATTCGCTTGGCGTTTTTGTCGTTGATGTGTTATTTAATGATATTCAGGTTTTAGGATTTCTGTTTTTCGTAAATATTTGCTAATTAAAAAAAGTAAATATTTGCTCACACATTTGTGTACTGTTCGTGGAAATGCTTGTGAAAATTGGATGTTTGCGTACCGATAAGAAGGGTTCAATTGTGAAAATTGCGCAACTTACCGTTGGGTTCGGTAGCTTATGGTATCAATTGCTTATTTTTAACGTAAGCGGTAAGCACAACGGGAGGCGAAATAAGTACTTGTTTGGCTAGTAGTAGCTTATTTATTTATTTGTTTCTTACATTGTGGGCGTTGGTCTAAAATCTGTAAATAAGACAAAACAACTTGCAGTATGTGTCTAGCTTCAGGGATACTTCTAGATGGGAGTTGCATCGCATCGTATCTGATTTCGTTACTTGCTAGATGATAGGTAACCAAAAGTATCCATAATGTAAAAATATTTTTAATCATCTTTTAAGTATCGAATACTCTAGATCACATAACCAAAGCCTTTATAAATATAAAATTGTAGTACTTATTACATAATATTCGAGTAAAATTGTCAAGATTAAATAAAAGTATAAATTTTTAAACTGTTTACTTGGTCTTTAGAGAGTTGAAATAGTATCATCATTGGTATAGTGCATTTAATATGTTAATGTCATCCATGTGTTTTATAATTTTAAATATTAGCATTTAAACAAGTACGCAAGTAAACTTAAAAATAATATAAGAAAAATCCAAGGGTTTACCACTCTTCTTGTAAAAATATATTTTCATTTAACATATCCTACTCGTGTATGTATCCTCTCTTCTTAATTTTAAGTATCACTATATCGTATCGTACATTTCATATCTGTGTCCCATATCAGTATCTATACTTCATAAGACGAGGAGCTTGTCAAATCATCTTATTGGGTTATTTGATTAAAATAAGATAGTCAAATGACCAAATAAGATGGCGAACCAAACGAGTTTTAAAACAAGGAATAGGTGACAGTTGAATTATTTATGGACCAAAGTCAAGTCAAATTAAAATTCAGTGAAATAAATAAACAAAAAGATGACAAATCAAAGAAACTCTAAAATAAGGAGTATGTGACAGTCATCAAGTTGAATGATTTTATGGACCCAAGTTCAGTCAAATTAAAATTCAGTCAAATGTCATTGCATCTTCTTCTTTCCAAAGGGGATGTTCATTTTGTTGAATGTTTCAAACTCCAGTTAAGAATTTTAATTTGATTTAGACTTTTGAATTGACTGTAAGTTGGTGGCTGTGTCACTGTGGAATTGGAAACGTGCTTAGAATGTAGAATAAGTGGTTGGTGATAAGTTATCCTCCGTGCCTGCCCTTGAACTGTCAACCACTGTACTTTAGGTAATTGTTTGTTAATGTACTGTTAAGATTGTCTTGTTGCTTGTGAATTGCCTACTTGCAGATGTGCTGTATCTACTAATACAAAACTTCTAAGGGAAACACTGCAACAGATTGGATCTTGTGCTTATCCATATTGTATTTTCTTCACAGTAATTGGAGCAGTCTGTAGAGCTGGCAAAACACGACACCCATTTATAGCCAGGTCCCAACTTTACAATCGTTGAATTTCCTAGCTATTACTGGCCAATATAGAGAGGCAGTTAATGCAATTGAGGATCCGCAAATAGTAAATCCATTTCCTACCGAAGTCTATTCCTTTAAGGCTGAAACCCTTGGATAATTGTACAGCATAAGCTACTATCCTCCTGAAGCAACTATTGCCCTAGTAATGCCACAAATCCACTACTAAATCATCAAAAATACAAGAAATGTTTCAAGGGAACCAAAAATCAATGGACTTGAAGCCTTCCTCGTCCTAGAAGATAACCGATGGGTTAAGATTTTGTATTGTTTGTGGGTCTTTAGATCGTCTTCTCACTTAGGCCTTGTGGGGGCTTATTTAACTTGTAGCTTTTGGCTTTGCAAATTAAATGGATTGGCTTACTACATGCTTGTTTTCTTTTTGGCTTCTAGTTCTTGACTCGCTTTTAGTTTCGGCTTTTAGAGCCCGTATTCTGCACCACTCAACCAAATTGAACATATATATAGAGACAATTGATGCAGTTGGGGCCTGGTGGTACTTGGTAGGACCATTCCTACAGGAACAGATAACAGAACATTTGAATGTGAACTAACTTTTGGCTAAATGTATAACAACCTAGCAAATACGTAGTTTAAGTTTCCCATAATGCTCTCATAGAACTCAATTGTTTCCTCCTCCTTCGAAAACTTTTCATTATCATCACTACTACAATTTTTTGTGGAATGATATCTAAATGAAACCGCTACACTGGTTATAAAATTTTTACTTTCTGATGAAGGGTAGCTTTTATTAGGAGGATACTGACGGAAAAATATGTTCTAGATTCTTTGAGAAGTTATATTTTGTTATTGTACCATAGAGAATTGGATTTTCTATTTTAGGAAGAAGTTGGTTCAGAGTTAAATGAAAAATTTCCATGACTTCTCTGCAGATCTGAAAGCTTGTCTTTAAGTTTGTGTGCATTCTTTTGTTGAATTTAATTTGCAGTCCTATTAAAAGGTGTTGCATGGGATCACTGCCTTTCTCTGTTTTTTTGTGGTGATGTAATTGCCACTCCTATTTATTTCCTCCCATTAATTCTACCTGTGCTTGGCCACTGTCATTGCTACTAGCTACGTAGCAGGAACTAGTGTCACGAACTTAAAATGATTCATTTCCATAATTATTTCGTGATCAAAACCGCTGATCTATTTGGATTTACCTGATCTATTGTTTGGAGTTAGGACTCTTTGTCTTACGGATTAGAAAAGAATTCCCTGTTAGGGCTTGTGTTATGTTTTGAAAGATCTAGACTCAATCACAACGTAGTCCATTATTGTTTTTCTTGTTCTCCAATAGAAATCACTTTGGGGATATTTTTCCCCTGGAATATTAAATTTCTGTAGTGCAAGTAGGCACGTGTCGCATGTGGAGGGCGTTGTTACTGATGCCAAGTTTGTTTTATCAAGTGATATTTTGGATGGTGCTATACTACATTGCTAGTGTCGTGCCATGCATAAAGATTCAAATGCATCACTTCTTTCTCTTAGATGGCTGACAAGATGAGAGATGTTGTCAAGCTTTATATTAAATTTTACCATTCAAAAAGCCTCTTTGTGCACCCGGTTTTTGTGAAAATGGGATTGATGGGGCTTATTTGTTTGCTAGATGTCTCTCTATGGTCTTTGACGTTGAATAGAAGAAATGTGATCTCTTTTCTTCATCAATGTATTTCTAACTAATCTTCTCTTTGACAGGAAGTAAAGCTTGAGGATCTAGAGACCAATCATTTTGTCCTTGTCCATGGAGGTGGTTTTGGTGCTTGGTGCTGGTATAAAACTATAGCTCTTTTAGAAGAAGGTGGATTCAAAGTTACTGCCATAGATCTAACTGGCTCTGGGATTCATTCATTCGATACAAACAGCATCACAAGTCTTTCGCAATACGTGACGCCCCTTGCTAATTTTCTTGAAAGACTTGGTGACGGGGAGAAGGTACTTTTCTATTTCTGTCAATTTCTTTTTGGATTCTGGATTTCATTTGGTGCAAACCACTTCACAGGTCTTCTGCAACTTGTGAAAGGATTCATGTTTTCTTAGATAACTTGTCAATAGGGAAAAGGTTTTCATCTGCATCCATTGGGCTTTTATTCCCATGTTTTGATCGTTTTTGTTTATATTACCATGATTTCGTAATTATGGTTTGTTTTTACGGGTCATGTCAATTTAGCGAATTCAGATGTACATCCGAATCACAAAAATCTTCTCTTTGTTAAGCATATACGTGCTCGTATGGCTTATTTGTATGGTGATATAAACAAATTCTCATTCCACTTTCTAATTCTTAAGTGTGAGGGTCCTTAAGATTCTCCAGCTAAAGGTCTATTATACCACAATCTTCCAGTCTTTCTTTGGCTAAAGGCATTATCCAAGTTGATTCATCAGTGGAGAGACCTGAATTAATCTTAGTTTCATCCCCTCTTGTTTGTCCCTCTAGATCAACGAGTAAATTGGATAAGGGTATGTACTCTGTAAAAGAGCTAATGTTGGCATTATTTTTACAAAGTGGCTGCTCTATTACTCGAATCTGCCTTCTAACTGATGGCAGCCTAAGTTATTATTCGTTCACCGAGAAACCTCTTGTGTATTTTTTTGGGGAAGCATGCTGAAATTAGATGAGGGCACACTCTTAACTCTCAAGGATACAAACTACAGGGTAAGGATGTTCAAAAATACAGTCAAGGATAAGCCACCTTTTGCACTAAAAAAGCCAGATTTAGGGAGGAGCTTTTGTTATATTGAAATTTGGAACCTTTCAATGGTGGTGCGAATCCTCTCCAGAACCTTGCTCCCATGCTCTCAAGTCAGAACCTCCAAGGGACCTCTCTCCCACTGACAAAGGATTGTGTTCCCAACTAGGATAGAACCTATCAAGCATATAAATTCTAAAAGATATGGGAGAAGAACTATCAAGCGAGAGGAAATTTTAAGCAGGGATAAGATGCTAGAAAAATATTAGCTCAAATTTTCATGTGACCAATTGTTAATTAACTCGTATATTAGGACTAACTAGCGAATATTATCTTGTAGAGCCTCTATACTTTTAGTTACATGCACATATATAAGTATGTTATATACGCTCCTATGGAGGCTCTCAACCTTAGATTCTCTTATACACTCTTGCTCTCCTACTTCTGCTCCCACTCTCGTTTTGTGCAACTAAGGGCTTACCTCATTCTTTTTATGGTTATTCTGTCTCAAAAGGAACTTGTTATTGCTTTTTTTGGTTTGAATCTGAAAGTTCTGGAAACCTTTTTTTCCTGTTGCTATAAAATTACTTTTGTTTGATTTAGCTACTTCATATTTGCAGAGGCAGAGGCAGGTAAGGCCCAATGGGGGTAGGCAGGCTCGTATCTTTTTCTTAAAATTTTCCTTTATAAATTTGGCTTACCTTTCCCTTTATAAATTGACCCAAGTAATTTCTTTAACACTTCTTTCATTTCACTCATCTTTCGATTCTTGATTTCAAACATCTAAGCAACTCTAAAGTATTGGCCAAAATGAGATGTCAAATGCAAAAAAAATGACCACCACTCACGTCTAAAACTCTGCAATGCATTACTAAAGAGGTGACCAAAAAATCTAAAAATGTTCAAAGCATGAATAATATTTAATCATTTTGTTTAGCAATCTTTCAAGATTTGGCTATAATCTTTGTTCCTGTTCTCTCTTGAAGGCAACTACAAATGCATCTAGAGTTCAACATACAAGGAAAAAAATCAAAGATATAACCTTTCTTGCTTCGAAAAAGATTCGAGATTAAATGATTAAATAATAAAAGCATAGCAATAGAAAATGATATGCCTAAGCACTTTGTAACATCCCAGATTTATAACTAAAAAAAATTACCGTGTAACATGCCAAACTTTAACTTTGACATGCTTTTATAGATATTCTACATTGAAAATGCTCTTAGTCTTCATCCACTAAGACAACAAACAAGTAACAAAAACTTTCAAAACAAGAAACTTGTCGCAATCTAGTGTAAAAACTTGTTCCACTCATACAAATGATTGGAAATGCCCCTGTGGATTCATAGTCCTAATGGTGTTGAGGACACTTTGAGCCAGTTATTTATTTTCCTCTTGCTTGTCGATTTATTCAGGTGATTTTGGTTGGACATGATTTTGGTGGTACTTGTATATCATATGCAATGGAGTTTTATCCTCATAAAGTTTGCAAAGCGGTTTTCATTGCAGCAACAATGTTGACTACTGAACAAAGTACACTTGATATGTTGTCCCAAAAGGTTTGCACATCACTCTTATGTTGTTTAATTTAAATAGATTTTTTTTATTTGCGTGCAACCGTGTATATTCTGGAGTTTGGAATCTGGACCTGCTTTTTTTGCGAGTGTTGGTTTTCAGTATGAATTTGGTTTCGCTTGCAAAGGTTCTTGAATTGTGCCAAAAACTTCTGAGTTCAACAATTTTGCATGCTATTTACTCCATCATCTTACTTATTCATTCTTCAACCAAAAAAAGAAATGCATCTTCAGTACAAGATGTCAAACAAAGTTGATTTGAATCTTCAAGGCTATACTGTCTGGTATTTTCTTCTGGCTGTAAAGCTATTAAAATGACTGAGGAATGATATTCTGAGCTTCCATGATACCCAATGAGGCATGGTTTCTGAGATTGAAGATGTAAGAAGCTTCACAAGGTGGTGCACAGTAGGCTCCCAAATAGCATTTCTGTTGATATCAATATAGAAACGATAAAGGTTTCAAATTGGTTCATCTCTATAGATATGAGAAAGTTTATGCTAGACCATTGGGGGTTTTACACGTTTCAGTTCATTTCTTACGGTAACATTCTATGATCATCGCAGGCAGATTCAAATTTGATGCGACAGGCTCAGATATTTGTATATGCCAATGGAAACACTCACCCTCCGACTGCAATTGATTTTGATAAGTCGCTGCTTAGGGACTTGTTATTCAACCAGAGTCCTGCCAAGGTATTTACTATTTACTAACTTGCTGATAGTGTTTGTTTCCTTTTTGTTCATATACATCAGCTTCCAAAGAAGTCCTTTGACGTGTAGTCAGTGTCTTCGTTATTATTAGCGTAGGAAAACCATTATCTTGATATTACATGGCCGTGACATGACAGGACAAAATGTCTCTATTGCTTTCAATCTTTTGATTGTTCCATTTGCACATTAAACTTCCATAACTAAAATAAGAACATTTTGACGGATCCTAGATAACTTAGATCATCCATACCTTTGCCAAACGTGTACAACAGTTTCTTTTTAGCAATTAATAGAGACATTTTGTAGCAAGCTATGGGGAAGTGACTTTGATGGCCATTGAAAACCATAATTCGAAAGCAGCAGAAAGACAATTTACATGTTCTCTTTTATTTTTTTATGCAGTTGTCTGAATTTTGTGTATAATTTTGTCAAATCCATTCTGCATTCTTTTCCTCCAGGACGTTGCACTGGCATCAGTCTCAATGAGGCCGATCCCTTTCGCGCCAGTTTTGGAGAAGCTCTCTCTTTCGGACAAGAACTATGGCTCTGTGAGGCGGTTTTACATAGAAACTCCAGAAGACAATGCCATACCTATCACACTACAGGAAAGCATGATAAACCAAAGCCCTCCCGAACAGGTTTTTCGTCTTAAAGGTTCCGACCACTCCCCCTTTTTCTCAAAACCTCAAGCTCTACACAAGCTCTTCGTAGAGATCTCAAAGATCCCACCAGCTTAGCCCCACATCCAAGCATTCTTATCTACCCAAACTTTGTTTAGAGATTTTAATTTATAATGTGGCAAATAATCGTATTCATGCTGGTGATATTGCAATTTTTTCAGCAGGTTTTATTAATGTTCATAAGAAATGTTTGCGTTTCTTGTCCTTTTTTTGTTTCTTTTCTGCAGTAGTGAAAATGCTTAGTGAAAGGTTGTGCAGTTGAAGTTTTTCCAAGCATTTCGGTTTGAACATTAGCTTCTTTTCTTCAGTGAAAAGCAATGCAGAATATTTAACTTGAAGTTTGATTCGGCTGTCAAATCAGAGCGTTAATTTGAAATATATCCTGTCCCCCAAATGCTAGATGCTGTTGATATTGGGGCACCCTTGCCTAGTGCTCGAATCTCCTCCTTCACCATACATTCGTGTGATTTTCCATGTGAATGTATAATGGAGGATGGGGTTACAGTTAGAGTGGAATCAAGATTCGACGTTTGGGGGACAAAGGCATCGGGAGCTTGCCATTGAATAATTTTCTTTTGCCGTATAAATATGCATGAAAACACTTTGTTCACTGGTTTGTAGTAGCAGTCTTGGGGTGTCGTTTTTCTTGTGTGTTCTACGTGTATCGAACGATTTCGGACACATTTATATTCGGATATTTGTATAATCTTTGTAGTCTTGCTATTCTGATTATGCGTTTGAACTCCCCTCCATATCTTCTCGACTCTTCATATCTTTTAAATTCAAATCTTGTAAGTAGGGATGACAATTTAGTCTGATTTGATTCGTCTCTTTTTCCATTCTGTTTGGATTGGGGTTTCGGAGATTTTTTTAGGAATCGGGTTGAATTTGAAGGTACAATTTAGAAAACAAATAAGAAATGGGTCGAAAGCGGGGTTGAGTACCTTTGTCTCATTTTTCGATCCATTTTTAAATATAGTATTTTATTTTATTTTTAGGTTTGTTCGTATAATTAGTTATTTTTCATTCTTGTTCTGAATCTACCCTCTATGGGTTATTCCTTATTTATTTCGTATAACTTGGTTAATAATTTTAGTGTGTCCTTATGAGCACTATATAATAAGTAATTGATTATTTTTAATTAAAAAACAGGACAGGAATTTCTAATCCCTGTTTGGGGTGAGAATAGAGGGTAAAATTCATCTCCATTCGAGGAAGAAGACGAAAATAGAGACAGATTTTGTATTCAGGAATTGTAGTTGAGGATGACAAATCTGGTCTCAATTCATTGTGTTACCATTCCTACTTGTGAGCCTCGTCTAGATTCGCAATGATGATGCCAAACGATAATCTTTGATTAGACATCACTAGAAAAGTGAACATTGAATGTTGTTTGAAAAAACAAGGAGCTACTACTCGCCTCCCAGCCGACAAAATAGGGGAGGTTCGTGGTCCATTTTACAAAAATATCCTTATATTTCATGTGTTGGGGGCCTGCTGCAGAAAGTTCACAGATTTTTTTATTTTTTTATTTTAAGTATTTATGTGGTACTAAAATAAATTATATTGTGCAAGTTTTTAATTCGAAAAAGTATAAAAAATTCATCATTAATTAAAAATAATATTTAAATATCAACTGCAAACTCGGTTATTAAAACATATTTTTATGTTTATTTTTTTATGTGTTTTGTGATACTTAAAAATTTAAGTGTAAATATTTAAATATATATTTTTAAAATATTTAAGTGTTCCATTGTACTTAAATTTGTTTTATTTTTTTATTCTTTTTTCGTTTGAACATAAGGACGAAAAATATAAGTGTTCCATGATACGAAAACAGGGCCGGAAAAACTCCAAAGATTCAAGCATATTTCCGATGGTTTCTCATATTCTATGTCTCGCGTTATTAAATCGAACATTTAAATTTTTACACAATAAAAAGAATAACATACTCATCTTCAAACTAAAAACAATAATTATAGACATCTTATTGACATACATTACATAAATATTAATTTACAGTAATATAATTTCTTTTGATACTTGGTTTATCCACAAAATACAAGTTAGCGAGTTAGAAAAATAAACAATTTGAGTAGAAAAAATTAAAAACTAAGTCTTTTATTTCTCCTTATTTCTCTCTATTTATAGATGTTAGAAAATAGTAAAGAAATAAAACATATAATAAATAGATTGATGAGAAGGAGCAAAGAAATATTGGGAAATGATAAATGAATAATGCATTGTGAACCAAAATTTGGATAAAGTGGGTTTTAATCACCTACTTCTCACAATATTCCAATTAAGAGTAATTATTCGGTGCTTCGCACTATAGTTTTTTTTTACCAAAAGTAAAAATTTAAAGATGCATATTTTTAAAGACTTGAACTTTAGAGAAATTTTACTACTTGAACTACATCACAATTTGATTAAATTGCTTCATGTTTATTATTTATTATCATGTCCGCAAATTTTTTGATTTAGTGAACTTATTTGATACCTACAAAATATTTAAGTAAATTAGAACACAAAATTCTAACAAATATCTAATTTAAGAATAAAAATACACAATAAACTATGTACATCGCAAAAAAATACACAATAAACTGTGAATTAGTTAAAATAAATTTTAATTTTTAACTATACCTTAATTAGTAAATTTTAAGGGCTAAATGCAACATCCAATTTTATTTCGTATTAAAATCAATACGAAATAAAAAAAAATTGAAGAGTGGCATTTTTGTCATTTATATGTGAATGACATTTGTGCAATTTGAAGAGGAAGGAAAGAATGGGTGGCATATTTATAATTATATAAAAAAAAGTTGGGTAGTTGCTGGGGTCCTGGGGAGGGGATAATAAAATATTATATTTTACACGTTTATTAATGTCTGATTATATTTATTGATAAAAATGTTATTCTTTATAAGTTTTAATCGGAGAGTGCATAAATAAACTTGCTTCTTCGCAAACTTTTCTCTCAAAAAATCAATCCTATAGTGCTACTACCTCACATTCTTTCTATTCTAAACAATTCAAATTCACCTTCCATATAAGAATTTGGATGGACATGACAGTGGGTGTCGTACAGTAAATCGACTTTGTTTTGCTGTAAAAAACATTGCTCGAACAGTATATTGTGCATTAAAATAACGTCATTTTAGTGTACATCACGTCCTATTATCCTGATTTAAATCTAGGCATCTACAGGTGAACAGTTAGATTAATACTCTAATAACTAATCGCGATAAATATAAAACTTGACCCGAACATTTTGAATTACCTAGGAAAAATTGTAGCTATATATCGAACGTGCAGACACTCACAACGAACCAAGATATATAATCAAGTTTTTATGTATTAAAAGTATCCCATAATAATCTCATCAACAAGTTTATCAAAAACATACCAAGAGATATATATATATATATATATATATATATAACCAAGTCATCGCTCAACTATTTATATTCGTTCTACTCCAAATTTGATCTTCATAACATTCACAATGAACCCGAATAGTAATCGAGCGGTGCAATGTTAAAATATTTTGAGAAAAGTCGAGGTACTGATTGTAACGACCCGCCACCACTTTGTACAATGTTGTATGCTTTTGTCGTCCAAATCTCATAAACTTCCCAGTAGGTCACTCATCTCTGAATTGTCCCAGGACAAACACGCTTAACTGTGATGTTTCATTTGATGTTAGCGACATCACGGCTTTAAAAAGTCTTTTACAAGGAAGGTTCATAATCTTATAAATACCACCGAACTTACATCCACCAAGTGATGTGGGACCCTTAACCATCCATCTGGATGTCCTATTGAGACTCCTTCTCTCAGACGCCAGTCTCACAGCTAGCATTATAGTCTAGCTGGGGTGTCACACTGATCTCCTCAATAAGTTCATAAAAAATGTATCAAGATATATAACCAAATTTGATCTTCATAAAATGAAATCATATTTTATTCTTTTGAAATTCTAATTTTTTTCATAGTGTAGAAGTTTCGACAAGCTCTTCATCTATCTTTCCCTCAAATCCTATATACTTAAAATTCTCTGTACTCTTATTTTGGTTTATTCGATATATTTTGATTTAAAAAATTACTTAAATTAACATTAAAAAATGCATAAAAACAACATTAGTGAACAATTTTGGTTAGTGAGGAATTTCTGTCATAATAACTAAAGTCAATAGATCTATTTAGACTGTAGTTAATCCTATGAGCTACAGGTCCCTTTCTGTCTTTATTGGATATATGTCTAAAAATTTGGGCTCATTTATGATCCGCTGATCAAATAACACTATTGGATTATTGCTAAATTATTTTTTCGTTCTTATCTGAAATTTTTATGATTTTTGTTTTGCGTCAATTTTTTTTAAATTATTAATTTGTCTCAAGGTTTCAGAAAAGTAAAATTATGTTTAAAAGCTAAAGAAATTTAGAGTTTAGCTTATTTTTCGTTTTTAGTAAAAAAATCTAATTATTGAACATAATTTCATATTTTTTAATTTTTTTCATCAAGACGAAATCATAATCTATAAAAAAATTGATTCAAAACTAATAAATATAAAAAAATTAAACAAAGACAGAGAAAAAAGAATAAGTTGAGGCCAGATAACGTCTCAACCGAAAATAATTTGTATACAAATAGGGGACCCCTACCCAATTCTGTAGGACTCCTATTATTATAAGAAATTTATAGATTAATTAGTAATTTGACCCCTTAAAATTGTAATATTATCCTGGGTATTTTACCAAACCTTTAAAATTTTCTCATGCATTTCACCCAAGGTATAAAGTTCCTCAAAAATTTCATCCAAACACAAGAAAAAAGTATTATTTTGATAAAAAACTGTTTTATATTTACTAAGAGAGTCACTTGATAAATAATACTTTACACATCTATAATAAAAAGATACATTAATTTTTTACTTAACAAATGACCAGTGTATTATTCTTAAATAAGAAAACTTGTAAGACTTATCTTAAATAAATACGTAGGTAATATTTTATATTTATTCTTTTATTAAAAAAGAATTTATTATGTGATTTTAATTCTACTAATTAAGATTTCTCGAGGCACAATAATGTGCATATATAAATTTAGAAATATTTATTTAGAATCGTTTGATATGTGTGAATCACACATGCTCACAAGTAACATGTGTGATTTATGCCGACTCGAAAAACATTTTGTGCAAACTAATGTCGTGCTCACATGTATCAGTGCTCTGTGCCAACTCAGACATTGACCTCGTCAAAATTACCTTCATTAATTAGAACACTCAGATACTGATTGAATGAAAAATTATTTTTAAGAAATAAAATAAAAAGAGTATTATTTTTAAAGGGTTGACTTATATTGATGTGATGTTTATAGAGGGGATAAAAAAATATATAGTTTGGATGATATATTAAAAAATAGATAAAATAGTACTTAATTTTGATGGAAGATAAAATTGGAGATAAAGTTATTTTGTAATTGTAATAAGGAAGAGGGAATATTATTTTTGGCTAAAACCCGAGGATAACTTTTGGGCCGGAGAAGGATGACTCCCAAACCATGCTAAACCTGTCACGTCAATTATTTTATCCCCTCAAAAAATTATCCTTCTTCCTTATAACCTATCCAAACGGACTCCTAGGGGGATGAATGATTATTTTCAAGGGATAACTTATTGAGGAGATAAGATAAGAGAGATATTATTTTTAAAGGATTGACCCATATTTATGTGATATTTACAGAGAGGATAAAAAAAGTAGATGGATTTGATGAAGTATTAAAAAAAAAAGGATAAAATAAGAGCATAAAATTATTTTGTAATTGTAATAAAAAATGGTGTTATTCTTGACTGATACTCGAAGATAACTTTTGGGTAAGGGGGAGGATTACCTAAAAATTACACCCCTCTAATCTCTATCCCTCTAACAGGTATTATTTTAAAAAAGGTAAAAAATTATTCTTATATTTTTGTCCTCGCAAACTATGATAAATGTGTCACGTCAATCCTTTTATCTTCTCCAAAAATTATTCCCTTTCCTTAAACCCCGTCGATGAATTATTTTTACAAAGATAAAAAATTATTCTTATATTTTTATCCTCACAAATTATAATAAATGTGTCACGTTAACCTTTTTATCTACTCCAAAAATTATTCCCTTTCCTTAAACCCCCTCCAAACGGCCCCTAATGTCTGTAATCCACCCACATATTACTCAATCCCTGTACGTTTCACAAAAGCATAAAATGCACTAAACTCCCTGAGGTTACTTAAAAATACAGGGACCTCCCTTAAAGTTCTGATAAGTGCACTAACCTCTCGTAAGTCTTATCTTCAATTCTTTATGAGTAAAACAGAGAAGGTTAGTGAATTTATCAGAAATTTAGGAGAAATTCTTGCATTTATCAATAACTTTAGGGGAGGTCAGTGCATTTTACCCTTCACAAAATTTAGACCTTATTTCTATATATATATATATGTATACGCCCCTCTCTGTCTCTGTCTCTTTCTACATATAATATCTATATATCTTCATCTTTGATCTCAGCTCCAGTGTCGATCCCGCGGAGGCAAGGTAACTGCCTAAACAATGTCACTTTTGTAGTGGCCGGATCGTTCGATTTATGCAGATTTTGATTTTGATTGTAGGTTACATTCACGAAATTGTCACCAACATAATTATTTCTGGTCGCATGTGTATGTTCCGTATATCTGCACAAATTTTCACATTCTATTGATGTTTTTTTCATTTATTTGATGCCTGATTATATGTTGGGGGATCTTGAAGAGACAGAAATCATCCTTTCTCGTTCTAAATTACTCGCGACCCCTTTTGTTAACGAGCTTAGGCTTTAATCGTTAAGCAATTTTATAATGTTCGTCGCCAAAGATCCAGCGTCGAACTAGTTGACGTTGAATCTAAAGGATCTACTACCGGATAGATACCCTTTTGCAGATACAGCCCGAACTCTTGGACGAAGGTCAGATTCGGCGAAGAACCAACTGAATTACCCTGTGCCCATAAGAAAAAGAAACAGAATTTAGGAGAATGAGGGCATAAATTTGGATCTGCTGATGCAAACTGTGATGTTTAATATAAAGACGATGGTCGTGTCTGAATAGCCAAAATAGAATTTGGATCCATAGGCATAATGTCGGTATTTCTGTTTCTAAATGCCAGCTGTAATGGATCCTTTTTCTCATCCACGGTAGATGAATGATCGTGACAGAATTCTTAGTTTGGTTTTGCCATTTACTTGGCGCGGGCCTAAGAAATGTTGAAAATTGAATAGAACATTGCCCTTTGTGGAGAGCCTTGTGACTTGATCGAATGATACTACATCATTCTTAGGATCTTCATTCGAGTCTTTCCTGGATACACCATAAAACATCAAGTTCATGGTTCTGATCTTCTTGGTAAAGATCTTTCCTTGGTAAAGATCTTATCTTAGGTTTTGATATGCTCCATTGCTTACACATACGAAAAAGTTACTAATTATGCATACAAATTGTTACAGATGGGAAGGCCCAAAATAAGTAGCTATTATATCAAAGGAGATATATTGCAATATACATAAGTAGAAAACAGAAGATGCTATCAAGCTGGGCGTGAGTTATTGTGACTTGCTTGTAAATATATATCAGGTGAACCATCTCTACTTACTATAATAGCTGAAGGAAGAATCTAGATGCTTGCAAACATTGCAATTGAGGTAGCCTGAGAAGATCCATCATTTCTATTTCTGCACCCTAAAACTTGTCTGAGTTGTAACTGAGATGAATTATTCAACTCATGTTCTTCTCACAGAACATGATTTCCAGAATTCGTAAAACAGATAGAGAAAGAGAGAAGAAGAAGAACACTCAAGAAGATGAATTATGTAATCAATCAGAATTACAATATGGCTAACTAAAATTGCAATCTGGTTTGATCACTAAGCCTTTTATACAGAAACTCACCGACTTCAAACTCACCTACACTAAATAGAATTAAGCATATTTTAAAATGAAATGCCAGCTGTTTACAGCTTTAACTACAATCCTAACTAACTTCCTAACTAACCAATCTCCTAGCTATTCACTCATTCGAACCAGCCTGGATAACACCTCGATTGAGCTTGGCCCCCGAACTCACCTGTGCATGAGATGATAATCCTGAACCAGATGAACCTCTGTTTGCACCGAATAAACCTTCACTTGTCATGCCTTGATTTGCCTTTGCACTCGAGCTAGATATTAAGCCTTGACTTGTGTTATCCTTTGTACTAGAATTAAGTGGTTCTGAGTCAGAACTAGTTAACATACTTGACACCTATCTTTAACTGTATACCATGAAAGGTCCATTTCATGTGCATGACCAAATGGGCGATCATGTGAAATGAGAGCTGAAGGGAGGACAGAAAACTTCCTATGATTACTGTATATCATTAGGATTGTCACGTCAAGTGAAATTTAGCACTGGATTGATCACCCTAACAACTAATGGCAAGTGGAAGATAAAGCGTGTAACGTTTTCATTTAAAAACAATATTACAGTGGGTCGGTGGAGGCTCAAGAGCTGGTGTAAAGGTATCGGATTCTTTGTTTCTCAAAAAATCCATGCTAAAACTAGCCATTTGGTGCCCAATAGATGATTCAGTTGATGGTTTGCAGTTTGATAATGGAACTATGGCCATACCAAACGGTGTATATGTGTTTGTTCGATTTTGGACTCTGTACACATATGGGTCAGTGTGACTGAGAGAGAGAGATCATAATAGTTCATGCTTGCATACATGTGGAAGGTATTCGACTTTGTGTTGTGTTTTGCAGCATGCTTCCCATTTTTTTTTTGACACATTCTATCATCAAATAAATTTCTTTATACAATTTTGATTATCTCCATATAATGTCTTGTTTGTTGTCATTGCATCTGCATAACGTCCACTGCTTGAGCTTTATGAATCAGAAAAAAGCAACTGAAGTCACAGAAAATGGGCCGTGGAGTCAGCGCTGGTGGAGGCCAAAGTTCTTTGGGTTACTTATTTGGGAGCGGAGAGACTACCAACAATCCTCAAGCTCCCAAGAACCAAAACCAAGGGGAGGGCTCAAATAATGTGGCTCCCGCTCCCCAGAAGTCAGCTGTTGCTGCGCCAGTGGATAGTACTAAGGAGATCCCAGCTGGCATTAATAGCACTACCAACAATTACTTGAGGGCAGACGGTCAAAACTGTGGCAACTTTATCACGGTATGGTCCTAATAAAATCTATTGCGTATAACCTTTGACCCTGGAACTACTAATCCTTGACCCATAATTTTTTCATAGTATTCCAAATTGATGATGTGGTTTAAGTCTCCCTTTATCAAAATTACATTTTAACTTCTCATATCCTCTCCTTGGCTTGGCACTGTGAGTGTTTTGTTTTTATTTTGTCCGTAATAATTATTAATGTGCCGCTGAGCATCCTTGAATCACATCGTGGCTATGTGACAGTCAGGCTTTGGAACCCAAATTCTGAAAGAAGCACATCTGATTTTCTTCTTTTCTGTAATGACTGCTGTTTTTCAAAGGAGATTGCCAGTTGTAGACTGTTTCCATTTCAATACCTAAATTTCGTACTGTTAGTGTTATGAACTGGGCTTTCGCGTGGTCAGAATCCTATATGAAATTAGAGATCTAGGAGAGTCTTTATGCGCTGTTATAATTGTGCTACCTGATTTTTCTCATCACAAATCCCATTTGAACTCAAGTGGTCATTGCTTTATGTACTTTTGTATTCTTCCTGGTATATGTTGTCATCAGGGCTTTAACGCATGGAAGGGCATGGAATTTGCATACAACACAATGCGTACTTAGACCTCGAAAACATAACTAAAGCTGCTTGCATTTATTAGTAAAGCAAAATTTGTTCTTAAGCGGATGGAAGATAGAAACCATTTTTTCTCTCTACAATCTTACTTTCAGGTACATTCATTAATACTATGTTATTTGTTTCCATGTATTAAGTGATACATTTGAAGATCCAATTTTGCCATCCAGATACCTGTGTATGATACAAGGTTTAACGTTGTTGGGACTTGGGAGGTACTACTTCTAGTGCCGCCTAGCCATAAACACACACAAACATCGCTCCTTGTCCATTTAGTATCTATACGTGCAAATTCAAGTATTGGAAACATAAATAAGGTTGTGCAAATGAAACTTTTGGCGGTCAAGGTGCACTGCAACTTTGGCTTTTCCTTTTGTAACTCTTTCCTTCCATGAGAACAAATTTAACCACAAGAGGTACACTAGTTAAGCCATTAGCAAGTTACCATCTAAAAGTTAACAGAAGGACCAACAAAAGTTCCACTCTTATAATTGCAGATATGTTTTTTTGGTATAATCTTGTGTGTAATATACCCAGTTTACCTTTAACTTCTTTGTATGTTTCATGTCTGGTCTAGTATACTATTTTACGGTCACACTACTGTGTTTTTCCATGACGCAGGATCGTCCTTCAACCAAAGTTCATGCCGCTCCTGGTGGTAGTTCTTCCCTGGGTTACCTCTTCGGTGGTGGTGGCCCTGGTGGGAATGGGAAGTGACTTCTGTGGTCCAGAGAGCCATCAAATTACTCAAATGTCTGCATAATTCCAGAAACGTGGATCTCTATCTTGAAACATTTCAAATTTATTGTGGCGTGATCTTGGATATGTCTGTCTTTGAACACTTACTTTCAAATTTGTGTTCATTTTCAAATTTATTGTTGCGTGATCTTGGCATCTGTTGTGGCTAGTTGTCCTTAATCAGATATCAAATGTTAATTTGCCAACTTAGTAATTTGTTGATCACTTGTTTTTATGTCATCATTTACTAATGCATTATGAATACTAGCCGCCAGACACATAATGCATGTGCAAGTAAGAATTGATCAATCTATCTAATAGTAAGAGCAATTACTTAAAATAAATAGTGAAAGATATTCTTTTGTTTCCTTATGGTTATTGGGTGGTTCCTTGTTGTTCCAATGTAATTACTAATGTAGCCTACACAATAACAATGAAAGAGACATCAAATTGGTACTCTTTCTTTATCTGTAAAATAGATAATCTAACATTGTGTCAATATTGTCAATATTGAGACAGACCATACGATTCGGTCAATTGGATACAAAGCATTTGGTGCACTATCCAGACAAACATTTACTTCAAATGCTGCATTTCCTGTTCTGATTTCTGGATGCCAAGGTGCCAAACAGCACATTGTTATTTTCCATTGGAGTGAAAAAGACAACAATTTGCCAAGATCTTAATTACTCTGATCACAAAATTGCCCAGCTGACAAAGTTGCAATAGCCTTACCTTTTTCCTGCAAAACTTTCCTCGTAAACTGCTCACATGGTTCGAGTGTAACCAATACATGAATGATTAATCTACAATGACCAGATGATCTAGTTCCCTGAAACTATTCTGCATACGAGGAAATTACAAGATAGAAAAAGTTGCACCAACCCCCCTAAGAATCAGTGGATTGATGCAACAGAATTCATAACAAATGCGTTACTCCCAGAAATCGAAGAGAGATTCTTGAGAACACATGAGATTGTGCAACTGGTAAAAGCAAAAGCACTCAGCAGCTGCAAAATCTAAGCCCCACCAGGAATACATCTAGAAACAATAGCATCGGTCCTCAAAACATCTATGGCAGTCAATCCAGAGAATAAGTATTAGTTTGAACATGAAGCCACTAAGTCACTAAAAAACTAACATAGTTCCAAAAAGTCCAAAAATGAGCCATTTGTAACTACTGATGTAGTTCCAATTAGACACATCCCGTAACTAAGGATAATAACAGGCAAATAAGAGTTATCAACTAGAACTCCACCAGGCAAGCACCAAGAAACAATCCATAAGTAATTCGTTTAAATTTGTCAAACACACAGCACCTCCATCCAAATAGAATTGGACATAAGTCACTTCTGAATAATAGCACAACTGTATAACAGCATTCAAAGATAACTGTAAAAGAACATTCATAATCATAACAAGTTGAAGCAAACAAACATTTTAACTGCATAACAAAACAAATTTCATCCTTGCTTTAAGTTGGCGAATGCAAAAACATAAGCCTTGAGACTCTATAATCATAATTTCAGAAAACACTGAAACCCTAATTCCAACAACTTAGGGAAACAAAACACTAAGTTTCAATACTCTCAACATCTCATAGCAAGAAACAAAATGAAGCAACAAGGACTTCTTTGCAGAACTGGTTTCAAAACCCTAGCTTAGTGCGACGCCAGTGCCTGCGCTTGGCATTGTACCTACACACACAGTGAAAAAACCAATCAAAAACAACATAGACCAGCAGCATACATCCAGATATAAGGTTATGTTTGGCAGAAGTAGATTTCAACCTACTCCAGTTCAAATATAATTTCAAACATGGTTTGAGACCTTTATCATGATTTTTCCATAAATATTTAATGACTTGAAATCGTTCAAGCATCATATCTATGCAAGCATCCCAAAACCTTTAAGTTTACCTCTACTGCATCTTAAACACTAATTCTAACAAGCCACCAATAAATAAAACTCTTGCACACTCTTTATAGGGAATACGAAATCCCGTCATTTCAACTCCAAATTAAACCAAACAGAGCATAATTGAATAATGAAACAATAGGAATTTCGAAGAAAAGGGACCTGATAGTGTTGTCGGTCCTCATGCGTATCCAGTGAGGGATTGGCCTGTTCTGCCTCATCTTCTTCGCTAGCTTCTTCTTTATCATGAACGTTTTGTGCGACGGCTGCACCAAATGCAAAACACAGTCAATTACGACATGAAATATACATACATGTCTTCCATTTAGACATACAATACGCGTAGAGAGAGAGAGAGAGAGAGAAACCATTTTCGATTCTGGTGGCGAGCTCCTTTGGGACGATGGGTGAGATTTGGTGAGCTCTCGAACGCGGCGTACGAATATAACCCTAATCACAAATCTTTAGCCTATAACCCTAGTCAAAGCGATCCGCGCCGTCTACGTTTCTTCGCGTGTGTGTGTGTACACAAAAAATATAGCAAAAAATATGCAAAAAATAATTGTGATTTTTTTGCTCTTTATTTATATTCATATTTTTTGTTTTTGCTTTTGTTAATTTAAATTAATAATCATCATATTATCAAAGATGCACATACATCGATATCAAGCAAACCGATTTTTATATTATATAATAACAGAATTTATACATATTTAAGTCCACCAGTTAATAAATAAATTTACTTAATATTATATCGTTTAGTTTTGTATAAATTTTATTTTTCAAGTCAGTCCAATTAGTTCATTTATTTTCTTAAACATTATATTCCAAAATCTAAACAAATCATCTATAATTATAATAACTATAATCAAGTTTAAAACTTTATCATAATTATTAAAAAAACAAACTCATAAAATTGTATAATTCACGTATATGTGTCCCATACAAAAAAAAAAAAGGCAATAGAATACTTAAATATGTGTATAAATAAATATTTTAGCAACTTACCTTCTTAATTTGTAAAATTTTGATATTTTTTTATCAATATAAAATAAATGTAAATCACAATTACTATTTTTATGCGGTGGATTCAGACGGGTTAAATACTAAAGAATATTCTCAAGTCCATTTAACTAATTGAATAAGTTAAAAAAATTCAACCAAACTCAATTACACAAACCTAAATGTTTAAAAAAAAATTTAAAAATATAAATTATTTATGTAATATAAATGTGTCTTTAATCATTATATGCAATAATTATAGAGAATGTGATGTGTATTTGATGGTTCCGAACATCTATATCTTAATATACACAAATAATTTGTGTTTCTTATTTAATATTTATTCTAAACACTTAAAAATACGAATTATTAAATTAAACGGGTTAAAAGAAAATGTAAATGGTGAGAAGAAACGCGCGATAAAACAACTCTGCTTATTTGTTTATTGATTTACTCATATACCCTTGTCTAAAATCCAAACTGCCGTAGTCTACCCCCCATACAACTCTCAAGACATCTCCTAGTTTCTCTCTCCTCCTCTCTCTCTCTCTCACACCCCGCAGTGCGCAGTTAGGGTTTCGAATTCGCGGGTGCAGAGAGCTTCCGAGTCCAAGAATGACGACAGTAGTACCAACATCCGAGGAAGATCCGGCGCTTTCCGTCGTTCGCTTTACTTCCGAGGTTTCCTGGGCCGATGCTGGTCCAGAGGTACGTAAAACCCACGCCTTTGAAAAGTAGCTTGCAAGGCGTTTATGACTAAGTGCTTACACATGGCCAAAGTACGGTTTTTACTTTTTATATGGACACTTAGAACCATATCATGAATCGAACTTGTGTTTTTGAATTTCTTATGATTTTTTGGATAAAAAGGAAGGTTTTGATGATTGTCCACTCGATTTTGAGCTGTGCTTCTGGTCAGATGCATTACATATGCATGTTTGAGATAAAAATAAGTGGATGAGGAGGGGATACAAGATTTTCTTTTTTGGGTTATAGTCTTGTGAAAATTATAAGTTATAGGAACTTATATATTAGTTATCTATGTTTTCTTGCTGTATTATTCTTTTATTTCTCGTGGATTGTGATGTAAATCCAGGTTGTGTCGTGGTTACCCTGTACGTTTTGATTTTTGTTATTCATTATTAGGTTGTAGACTCACAAGTGAAAAGACTATGCATTGAGGCGCAAGAATGCATAGTGATGGGCAGATGGTTGGATTTGGCTTCGCTTATGCTAACTTCTGCTGACGTGATATTTTCTAAAGTTGCCGAGAAAGGTACAGCTTGCTGTATCAGACTATTTACTTCATCCCCTTTGGAAATTTGATAATATGGTGGTCCATGCCGACAAGATGGGTTTTTAATGAGTTCCTTTGATGATTTTTTTTGTTTGCTTTTATTGAGATGCCTACAATATGGTCGGGATTCTCGAAATGAGGTACTCTGTTTGGGGTCTGTTATAGAAAGAGCTTAGAACAATCTATTATTTTAAGACTTTATATAATTTTCTAAGACTGACTATGCAGTGGATAATGAATTGGAACATCATAGTCTTCTATATGTACTAATGTACCTGGATGCAAGACTACAACTTTGGGAATTTCACTCTCACATGCATGTCCTTTTTAAACTTCGATGTAGGGAGGCTGCTGATGCGTCCCCATATGATGTAATAATCGAACGAATCATCTGGAGTTATATCTTTAGTGGCACAATCTACTAAGTACACCATTTACATTACCATATTGTTAAAAGGCTGCTTTTGTCCATTTGAAAGTGCATTTGGGTTAATCTCTGTTTGCATGAACAGCTCTTATGATTGCTTGTTGCAGATCTAGAGTGCATCTTCACTGTGATTTGCAATCTTGTCAAGAAGCCTGAAAGTTTGGATGAATCATTAGAGATGGCGCAGCTTATATCCACAAAACTTACCCAACAACCAAATGAGAAGCCTGCACTGCGATTAAAGATGTAATCTCAGTTCATAATCATCTCTTGTGCCATTATGGACCTTTTGCTGTGTCATCTCATGTTTGAAATTGTTCTTATTTGGTCAGCATGTTCAATCTGTACAACCTATTGGAGAATCCGTACAGCCGTTTCTTTGTTTACATGAAAGCACTTGACCTGGCTGTTAGCGGGAAGGTCACCGAACATCTTATACCTTCTTTTAGAAAGTTGGATAGTTTATTGGGAGAATGGAACATTGGGATCCAGGATCAGAGGAAATTATTCCTCACCGTCTCTAATGTTTTGAAAGAAAGTAAGAGGTAATAAGCCAAGGGGTTCCTTCTAAGTCCAATGAGTAAATTCTCTTTGTTTATGTTTGCTTGGTTGTATTTTCAAGGTATAGATTTTGTGGAGTTGTTATTTTCCTTCTCTAAAGTTATATCAGTAGTCTTATTGTTTGTGTTTTGTGTCATAATTCCAGCTCAGGAAAGGATTCTTTCAAGTTCCTGACTAAGTATCTGGCAACCTTTTCTGGGGAAGATGCATATACTATTAGTGAAGCTAAGGAGGAAGCTGTGCGAACTGTTATTGAGTTTGTGAAGGCTTCTGACATGTTTCAGGTATTTCATTCTTTTTATTGTATATCAAGTATGAGCTATAGCGGGAGGAACTGGACAATCTTTGATTGTTAGGACGCAATGAATGAGGCTTAGTACGTTTGTAATTGACAAATGTTGAGGAAGCTGTATTCTGTTAGCGAGGGGTTTCAAGAGTTGCATTTTGGGGGTTTTCCCTTTTTGCTTCCTCTTCTTTTCCTTTTTATGACTTCACATGTCTTTTATCCTGTGTTGGGATGACAACTGGGTCTGATGGTTTGTGATAGGGGTCTGCCTAGGGCCTACTAAACCTAATTTGCGCCCAAGCTTTACTCCATGGGCTTGTGATGTGGGGACGGGGTTGAACCTGGTTGGGTTGTATTGAGTAGATGACATGAAATGGAATAATTTTTCCAGATCTGGATCTGCCCGAGGGTTAGGAAAGACTTCCCTTGGCAAGATCCAATTTCGGCTGGCTTGTTGGCTCACCAAGTTGCAGCACTACCAAGTAACATTGGTTAAGCATGCGTTGACTGATGACCTCCAGAAAGGCAGTTTTGTAGCTTTTGAGGCACCATGTGAAGATGTCAGAAAAGCTGAAAGTAATCTCATCTCATAGCTGATAGATCTTAGGTCTGTTACCACTATATGCATGTTTGATCTGCTTGATCAACTTTACAAGGCATATGTTATACATCTTGTTATTTTGACATTTTCACTGGGTTGATCTGCAAACTTTTTAGGATTTCTTGCAAACTTGTAAACTAAAGTTTGCACTATTCTTTTGAGATGCCTGGTCTTCGTCTACTTGAACTGTTAGGATGTATTTATGTATATTTTTGGTGATGAGGGGATCATTGGTAGTAATGCCGGCCTGTTTGGCAGATATAAGGTCTGAAAAAACAGGAAATAGTTTTGCGATGTACAATTTTAGTTGGTATTAGGAGATAGATTAGAAAGGAACAGACATGTCTGAATCTTAGTTATCTCGTAACCAAGCAGAGTTGGGATGAATCTTTTTGTTGTATTTGGGAAATGGTGTGGCTTCCAGTAGATCTTTTATGTGGTACGGTATTGTCTATGGGGATCATATCTGTTCTGATTTGTTATACTATGGTTCTACGCTTGTTGCATCAACATAATCTTGTAGCTTGTTTGTTCTTATGTCCTGACCTTACCATACTTTTCAGACTTGTTTAGCTGTAATCATATTCTTGATTCTGGTCTCTAAAAGACATTGCTTTTGTGGGGTTTCATGGCAGTGCGATTTGCTTGATATGCCTGCTGTAGCACAATTGGAGAAAGATGCTAAATATGCATTGGTGTATCAGCTTCTGAAGATCTTTTTGACACAGAGGCTGGATGCATACTTAGATTTTCATGCAGCAAATTCCACTTTGCTTAAAAGCTATGGTGACTATACAATTTGGCTGCATTCAATTCTTTGGAAGCTTACTGGACTGTTTGATTCATCTAATTTGTTTCTCATGTTTCTACTTTGAATGGTTTAGGTCTTGTTCATGAAGACTGTATAGCAAAGATGAGGTTGATGTCATTGGTAGATCTTGCCTCTGTAGAAACTGGCCAAATTTCTTATGCACTAATCAAGGACACTCTTCGGGTAAAACATTTCTTGCCCACCCCTGTAACTGCAGATGTTTTCTTATGCACTTGTGTTGATATGGTAATGTGAGGTTTCTTTGTAGATCAATGATGATGAGGTGGAAATGTGGGTTGTTAAGGCAATCACAGCTAAGTTAATTGATTGTAAGATGGATCAGATGAATGAAATCGTAATTGTAAGGTGAGTTGTATAGTTTATTTTCTATGGTGTTGAGTGCAATCTAAATTACGAACTTCAGCACTGATTCGTGAATTGCAATACTATTTTGTGTGTAGCCGCTGCACTGAGCGTGTGTTTGGGCAGCATCAATGGCAATCTCTTCGAACAAAGCTTGCAACTTGGAGGGTAAAGTGCTCCTTTATGCTTCCTTTTTCTTTCTGATTATTTTTTTGGGGTCTTTATACAGTACTAATGTTATCTGGATCACGTAGTCAGAGAATGAGCATTTGGTTTGTCGTTAACCTGTAATAGGTAGGCAGTCAGTGTCATGTTTTGAGGTTGTGTTTTTTTGCCTGGTTTAGGTTGAGGCAGTAAGTACTATATGTCGTCCTCGTTTTGTATCCACTTTGAGGCTAATAGATGTCACCAATCACCAGAAGAGGGCTTATATTTTCTTTTGCCACCCTCAAGTTCATAAAAGAGAAGCTCTAGGAATGCTCTCGATGGGAACCCATAATAAAGGAATCTTCCTGCAGTTTGGACTAGAGAAAGGAAAGAATATGGTTTCTGCTGTCTTTGATGCTAGAGGAAAATGCTTGAGGTTTCCACTCCCCCCCCCCCCCGAGGAAAATGCTTGAGGTTTCCACTCCCCCCCCCCCCCTCCTCTCTCTCTCTCTCTCAATTTTTGTCTTCCTTGACCACTAGAGGTGGAGGTTAAAGAATAAGAGGAGACCTGAGTTAGTCGTCTGGAAATATGCCAGACACTACAATGTCTCGAGACCACTAGAGGTGGAGAAAGAGAGAACTAGGGTAGCATGAGAGAGAGGGATGATAGTAGAGAGTGGTCGACTAGAGAGTAAAGTGTGCTTAGTGTGCATTCAATGCGTATTGAATGTTTTTTCTTCAATGATGTGTCAACTCATTCTTACATGGGAGATTTGGAGAAAGAAGAAAGCTAGTTGGTTAGCTTCCTCATTGGCGGGGAGTATGGGGACCGGCAGGTTTTTTCTTCAAGTCTCATGATCAAAAATATGATTATGCATCGTGGGACACTCGGAGAGGGTTTAGATGATGTGGAGGCATGTTTTCATTGGATATGCAGTGGTATGATACGGGCTCCTAGGTGTCAAGCTGTGGTTGTGATACATCTTCCGAGATGTAAGGTGGTCAACACCCCCCTCTGTGACTAGTCAAGATGGAGCTATACTCATGGAGGATGAGACTTGACAAATGCCGTCGCTCTAGCCTCCATCCCACATGCCTCCTATAGTCCCGAGCAAGCTACTTAGGCCCTACTCCTGGCACAGGTGTTATTGGAGTCGCCTTTGATAGTTGTTGTGAGCTTGTGGAGCTATGATTGCTTAGGAGTATTCAAGACTTAAGTGGAGAGCGATCCTCGGAGACAAGCTCATTCTCTTAAGAGATGAACAAGCTCAATCGGGTGGAAGGCATTGTAGCAACCTCAGTTACTAGGAGATGAAAGTTCCTCCGGTGGTATCCATAGAGGAGTTCCGGATACCCACAGTAGAGTTTTGGATTGCAAAATGAACATTCAGTTACAACATTCTGATAACCAGTACAATTATCTCCATGCTTGTCAAATTCAAATTGAATAAATTGGTTTTTGCTTCTTACTTGGCCATTCGCAATATCTGTTTGGTCATTGGTAAGTAGAAGTCAAGAGCAATCGATTTTTGTACTTGAAATACAGCTCGGAACTTTTTTTCACTAATATGGTGATTCTGGGTTTTTCTTGTGTTGTGAATTCGGAAAACTGAAGTTTATATGCGCCTTACTTGGGTTCCATTCCAACCGCTAGACTAGGATGCGATTCCACATCTGGGAATGAATTCTGATCTTATGAGCTGTAAGGAAAAGATTGTATCGGCAACAAAGTCCTGTCCAACCTAGAAGGTGTTTTGCTTTTAGTCTCTCCGGTACCGGGTCCAACCATTAGGGTAGGATGTGATGTCATTTACGTGAATGCATCTGATTCCAATTAAAACAGCGGAGAGATAACATCATATCTGGGGATTGGGAAATGGAATCCAATTCAGACGGCAAGTGTACTAACACATCAAGTTGTACATTATAGAGTACATTATGTTTACACGGCATATTATTATAAGACAAAATGTAAAAGTGAGTTTCATGAATTTTAATATGTGTTCAAATTAATGATGTCACATAGGCATGATGTATAATTTGATGTGTTAGTAGCACTGCTCGTGTTTATTTGATCGTCTTTTGTATTAGGAAATTAACATTTGATGCCCATTTTTTTCCAGGGGAATATTGCGAATGTCATCAGTACCATCCAAGCTAACAAGGTAACAGAAGATAGCAGCCTAGCAGTGCAAGGCTTGACGATACGTTGAGAGTTCTCCTTATTTGGCAACAGAGTTCAAAAGATACATCTTCTCTTGTTAAGTGATAGATTGGTCAGACCTCCTGGGTGTATCAAATCTGCTTTTGTTTGTTAGCTT
The DNA here is from genome assembly GCA_014822125.1 of Arbutus unedo. Classification (NCBI taxonomy): domain Eukaryota; kingdom Viridiplantae; phylum Streptophyta; class Magnoliopsida; order Ericales; family Ericaceae; genus Arbutus; species Arbutus unedo. Next base: position 43,897 of record JABCMJ010004383.1, on the reverse strand, counting down.
AAAATCTGCCTTTGTTTTCTTAGAACTGAGTTTATGTATCATCGAAATTTTGACAGTGACAAGTCATTTGGATCTAATATTCAATTTTTTTTTTTATGTTCCTCTAGAATTTTAATATTTTTGAATTGTAAAATGTAACCCAAGTTGGCATTGTCTTGTGGTTTGTCGCAGTGGGTTCTTTCCCATGTTGGGAATTTAGGGGTGAAAAAGAAAACCGAAAAACTGAAGTGTACTATCAAAATCAAAACCGAACTGGCAGTAACAGTGTTGATTTCGGTTTTGATCTAGGTTATCCAAAAATCAAATATTTCGATTTGGTTTGATAATCAGGGAAAAATGAACTGAATCGTTTTCACCCCTAGTTGGGATAGATTGTTGTGCTCCAATAATGATTCGCTGTGGTCTTATTCTTCAGGTGGCTTTTGTTAAAGGTTGTGATGTCAATTGTGAGGCTGAGTGTTTGGAGATAAGTCTTGATGGACGTTTGGATAAATAGTCAAGAATATCATATTGGTAGGTACAAAAGTTTAGTGCCATACCTAATATATCACTAGGAAGGTAGTTGCGTGTAAGGTGCGTTGATAAGGTCATGACAATAAGGATGCCTATTATAAAATTATTTACCGTATAAATTTTTTTCAAAGTTAGGATAATGCAGACAATAGAATAATAAAAAGTAATAGATGACTTTATGCTAGTTGTAGGTATTATTGTTTTATATTTTTTGGAAAAGACTACTACAAAATAAAATTTAAAAAAGTTAATACGAAATAAAATTCAGATTGATTCACTATTTTGAAAAGAAAAATTTTTAGAATTGTAATTTTTCTCTTATTATGAAATTTGTTCATATTCTTTCATTAAGACAAGGGAAGATTACCATTTATTACTTTAAACTCTTGTTTTTTACCCGTCGTCATGTCCTTTTGTGATGAGATTTCAACGTATGAATTTCAAAAAATTTTGTTTACACTACAGTAAATTGCTAAGTTTACTTAAACTTGATCACTATTCACAACAAAATAGAACAAAATCAAAAGCTTACGGAGACTTCGACGAAAAGTAGCGTTTGGCTGTCATTGACCCGGTTCCACCTTGGCTCATCCGGTAGAATTCGACAGTATACGTGGTCGCCGGAGGCGGAGAATTAGAATATATTTTGGTCAAAACCGAATAATCTCTGCAGAGTGTATGTCATATATGAAAATTTTGGCTCGTGTAATATGAGAATGTCAAATGCTTGCAAATGTACGAAAAAATATCAACCCATCAATGGTGGTAGCTGGGTGTTGAGTTTTGACGGATCAGTCGCAGAGCCAGCTCTAGGTAGGCCAAGGAAACTACCGCTTTAGACCCCCTAAAAAATACCGAAAGTAGGGATTCTAAATATTTAGTTCTCTTTAGTATATTAAATCAGTCTTTTTAATTTTAAGTTTGTTTTTACATAAAAATGGGTCAACACACAAGTATGAAAAAAGAAGTTTTTTAAAGTTTAAATTAATTAAAATTTATTTTCCGTCAATCATGTCCGAACAAATATTAAATGGAGTAGTCGAATTATTTATTGAAAAGACTATAGTGAAAAAGTTTGATTATGAAAACTTAATTAATATGTTTGCAGCTAAGTATGCGAGAAAGACAATATTCATATGATACATTTTAATTTATTGAAATGGTTATTTCTTTTGGAATAATTAAAATTTTACATGTTCTCAGAATGATAACGTTTCTTTAACATTTTTTTATGGAGATTTTTTATTATATAAATTTTTTTCGCAAAATATACAAGGGACCCCAATTGAAAAGTTTACTTCGGGCCTCCAGAATCTTTAAGAAATATAATTTTTCATCAAAAAAAGAGAAAAGTAATGCTTAAAGCAAAAGTGGCAAAAGAAAATGATATTAACTTAAGGACAAAATATACATGAACACATGAACTTTATATTTATTGCCTTACCACATGGCTAAAGAAAAATAAAAATAACTTGAGAAAATAAAAGTAATTTCAAAGCATGAAACAAAAATTATTTGGACGAAAGCAATGAATAAGTATACACTACCTCTTTTATTATATGTAAAAATGTGAGGATTATTATTATTAGTATTATTATTATTATTATAATATGTAAAGAAAGATAAAAATGACCAAGGACCAAACCAATGACCAAATAATGAATAGTAAATACCAAAGTTATCAATCTTGTACCGGCGAGCATATCGATTTTGTTATTGATACGGTACGTACTGGTATCGATGTGTACTAGTGTACCATTTTCAAATTTATCACTAAAGATTATGATTATTATTACTACATTTTTATATATAATAATGAACAAGGTCGAACGACCAAAATCAAGGACCAAAACAATAAATAGTAATCATACTATCCCTCTTTATTATATGTAAAGATAAAAATGTTTCTATCTTGTACAAAACCTTTTAAAACCATGAGATCGTCTAAATTCAATAAAACTTTACAATTTAATATGTTCGTTCTGTAGCAATGCAAGCATAGATAACCTGCAAAAAACTTCATGAGATTTGAATGGTTAAAACAAATAATACTGAACAAGACGAGAGTGGATCATTACAATGAGACATGCAAATCCAATCCGTGGCTAAAGTCATGCAATAGGGGAAATAGATCAATCAACCTGGCTGATGTGAAGAACTAAAATAAAAGAAACATTTCACCTAAAACAGAGAAAAACAAAGGCTAGAAGCCATTTGAATGTACCACGGCAAATGGATTCGCAGGATAAGCCCACTGTAAACACAGGGATTCAATGTTCGGAAATTGGAAAGGGTTCTTCATGGATTTTCACAAACCCTTTTAAGCAGGAAGTGCCAAACCACAATATGACCAAAGCCATTAGTCAATTTCCTTTTAAGCGAATTGCACTTCCAAATAATTCGTCACGCGTTATACTTCCACTTTAGGTCCTTGCAATTGCCTCCTAACGAGTGCAGTGTAAATACCATCCATGGAGAGAAGCTCATTGTGGGTGCCACTTTCTGCAATCTGACCATCAGATACAACGGCAACCATGTCTGCACTTTTGACAGTCGAAAGCCTGTGAGCTATAACAAGAACAGTCCTTCCCCTCATCAAAGAATCCATGGCATCCTAATACAGCAAAAGAGAAAATTGGTCAGCTAATCGTTGATGCCCATACGAATACCTTTCTACCTAAAACGAAAAGAGAGGTTAGTAAAACCAGAAACTATAGTTCAAAACTAAACGCCAAGGAAGTATCATCCAGGAAAACAACACGATCATATTACAACGGATAGATCAGATTACTACAGATAAGTTTTATGTACCCAAGAGAGGAACATATTTTCTTTAACAATATAGTAAAAGTAGAATAATGGGATTGTCAGCTGTGTGAAAATTTAAGTGTTCCACACATTTAAGTGTTGAATTCAACTGGTTTCATGCCCAAGAACATGAAGACATGGCTAAAGAATAAAAACAATATTTCTTCTTGAGTATTTATTTTCGACACTTGCGTAGGGTAAGATAATGTTTTCAAACTACCATAGCAATTACTATGTATAAAGTTTGATTTTCTTATGCATAATATCACTGTAAACTCTACTGTGTCCATGTGTATTTGGAACTTGTGAGTCTCACCTGGACCAGGTATTCACTCTCAGCGTCTAGAGCGCTTGTGGCCTCATCCAATAGAAGAACTTTCGGGTTCATCAAGAGTGCTCTTGCAATTGCTATTCTTTGTTTCTGGCCTCCCGACAGCCTCAACCCACGTTCACCAACGACAGTTTGATAATTTTCAGGAAATGCAGATATAAAATCATGGGCATTTGCCATTTTCTGCAATGTAACCATCCATCAATATGAGCCAGTTGAATATCCCAATCTTTTCAGCTCAATAGCTTTTGGGGGGAAAAACTTAAAAATATGAAAGAAAAGAGAAGGATAAATGACCCTAGAAACTTACAGCAACATTTTCAACCTCTGCAGTGGTGGCTTTTCCATCAGATCCATAAGCGATGTTCTCCTCCACAGAGCAATTGAAAAGAACAGGCTCTTGGCTCACAATGCTGATCTACAGTTTTCAAAAGCATGGAAGATTAGCTTATTTAAAAACTTTAAGATATGGAAATAAATCCACGATTAAGCAGGAATATTGGGTGGCCTATACACGAGGACGGACATTAGCAGTTCTAAGATGATGACAAACATGCAAACCAACCGTCATGTACTAGGGTAAAAATGCAACTAGCAACATACGTGAGGCAACTCAATTAAGTTGTAGCTTGGATGAAACAAGGAACACGTGAAAATGAGCGGATAAGATGTACTCCAGATCTCATGATAAGTTTGCTCTTCTATCTCTTAGTGGTCTGGATATACAGTAAGCACCACAAATTTTGATTTTTTTTTTCCTTTCAAGGAAATGCTAGCCACAGCCCATGAGGCGGGCAGTGACAGTTTAAAAGTATATTTGGAGAATGTGAAAAGTGTAGTGGGTGTGCGAGCATGTTGAGGCATGAGGAAAAGTGTCCTGAGGTTGTAAAACCCTTTTTTGCATTATTTGCCCCTTAACCACTGCCTAGTGGGGCTTTGTTGGTAAGCCCGTATATGCGAAGGCTCAAGTAAATGCTAAAGACATGCTATGCAAATTAAAACACATGTCAAAGAAGATCCAGGCATAAGATTACCTTTTTGTGCAAATATGTGTGGGATATTTCCATGAGGGGAACCCCATTTAGCATTATCTTTCCTTTGATCGGGTCATAAAATCTCTCAATCAAGTTGGCTATGGTGGTCTGCGACAATAGTGCAGATGAAATTATAAAGGTAAAAGTTCCTAATATTTTCAAAGCTGGCAAGAAAAGAGCTTCAGATTTTCTGTAAAGGAAAACACAGAATTTAACCAATAACTAACATACCTTTCCACCACCGCTTGGACCAACGAGGGCAACTTTGGACCCGGGTCTCAGTTTCAATGTTATCCCCTGCAATTAAAATGATACTGTTAGATGGATCCAAGACAGACCAAAATTGTGCATTTTGATCTCTCTCTCTCTCTCTAGGGAGGGAGGGGGAGAGAGAGAGGGAGAACACAGGTTTGTCCGGAGAATGAAGAACACTTTTGCTTTTTATGTCTTTTTGATTAGGAGTTACACCTTACATAAAACTAGACAAATGGGTACCTTGAGCACCATATGACTTGGGCGAGAAGGATACGCGAACCAGACATCATCTAATTCCACATCTCCATCGGGATTGCTGCATGAAATGACGCATCATAAATTAAAGAAACGAATAGTATGCAAACAAGTTGTGCATCTATAAACAAAACACATATATAAATTCAGAGAGAGAGAGAGAGAACCCAATAGGACATTTATCTCCTGATACTGGCATGACTGACTGACGATCGAGAAGTTGAAAAACTCTCCTACTAGCTCCTGCAGCTTTCATTGCAGTTGTATATAATCCTGATAGTGAGGATACAGAAGACCCAACTGCAGGTGGAAAGTTTAGCACATTGAAGTCATACCTCACATATTAATGCCAAATCAGAACCAATTAACTATTTTGGATCTTAACAAAAAGATTTCAAAACTGCATGAGCAGGCTTGCCTAAACACTAATAAATAGGAAAAATGGATCACAGCAAAGTTGATTCAGCTTCTCTAATGAAGCCCACTTAACTTACATCAATACTTTTACATCACTCAGATCTATTTAGTCCTCAAACAAAAATAGGTCACTGTGTGTTTCCCGAATACTTGAACCCACAATTTTTAGTTTTTCTCTTTACGTAACTTCACCATCAATATCATCCATATTGCAGAATACTGCACTCATCACGCTTTCCAAACTCACAAAGATACCATATATCATCTTGTCCTCCATAAAGCCACCTCTAACATCTTACTTACCATACCTAGATTACATATAGTTACCGTGCACATGCCTGAAAAAGAAAAATGCCTATTGCAGAGGTTCTAAATTTCATGAATTTTTATGCTTTAAATGTTCACTAACTTAAGTTGACCAAAGTTCATGACAAAACTTTAAAAAGGTTGTTTGATAGCAGCTGCAAGCTACAACTCACCCATATGAAAAAACATGAAAGATTTTACAGGAAATGAATACCAAGGGAAGTACCTGTGAGGCTATAAAGAATGAAAGATGTAAGAGATCCTGCAGTCATGGAGCCCACTATAGTCAAATAAGCTCCATAGATAACGACTACGATGACTGATAACGTAGAAGCTGCATTTAGCCCTCCAAAAAACAAACCGACTACTTTCTGCAGTCAAGAACAGTGAAAACTCAACGGTTATGAACATTCTCAGCGGAAATACAGAAGAATTAAGTCTGTGTTTGGATCATGGTACATGGGAGGATATATCGAGGGGATGGAAAAGGTGAAGGGAAAGATGAGAAGACAATGAAGTAAGAATTTGGATCATTTCATTGGCTTCCCAGCCATTTTCCTTTCCCCTGGTAAATCCCTCCAAAAATCCATGATAGAAACACAGCGTAAAGACAAGTGGGGTGGGTCATAAATGGCATCAAGGAACTCACAGCTTGTTGAATACCAAGTTTCAGGGTCTCATCAACTTTCTCTGAATAGTTTGAGATTGCACAGGCTTCTCTGGCAAAAGATCTTACAGTTCGAATTGCCCCAAAAGATTCCTACAAACAAGTTTTGGGTCAGCAGAATGTCACTCAACTAATTCAATAGTTTGATTAGCAAATCTTCACAAATCTAAATCACTATGATGTCCAAATAATCATTACTCCTGCATGTACATGTATATATGGATAAGTAAATCACTGCTATCCAAGAAAAAAAAGATGCTACGAATCTAAGCAGAAAAGTCAAACTTGCTTTTATGTTTTGTGACAGAAACACATCAATCTGACCTTAAATTAGATACTACTAGAAAATCTAAGTCCCATTGCAGAAATGGCTTCTTCTAGACATCCAGTTCTCAATCTAATTCAGTCCTGCTATAATTCAGCTAGCAAAGAGAAACCAAAATCCATAATAACATAGCGTTACGAGCCTACAATCAATAAGTTGGGACCAGTTATCCTTGTCATTCGCTTATCCAAAGTAGGTGCTTTCTACGAGAACAAAAAATCAAACATATGCGGACCTCTGCTATGGAGGAGGCTACTGCTGCTGCAGCTTGAGTTGAGTGTGAAAGTTCGCGAAGATAACGTCCAAATTGGCGCACAGCAACTGAAATGACCGGCACAATAATCAAGGCCAATACTGCAGGAATTAGGTAACAACAATTAGTTTCCCCTTGATTGGTAGGAATATAGACCCAAAACTCCTCAATTCAAAAGCATTCACTCACATGTTAACTTCCACGACGAAGAAAACATGAAGGCAACCCCAATGAATGCAGTAGTTACGTTTCGGAGTGCCTCAGAAAGGTTGGTTGTTGCAGCATTTTTAATTATTTGGGTGTCTTCAGATAGCCTGCTCAGAAGCTCTCCTGTCCGAGTAACATCAAAGAAGGCTATTTCCTGTCCCACCATATTAGCAACAACTATCAACAATCTTACAAGCATGAATCTAGACATAGGAAAACAACGGAAGTACATTTCTCAACTTCTTGCCAGTTCCAGGTGCATAATAATACTCCTTCCGTCACATTTAATTTGTCCATTTTCGACAGTCGTGCCTTTTAATTGGATCAACCATCACTTATGTTTTGTTACTAATTTTTCAAAACTTTTTTCCAACAATCAAAAAAAATCTCAATTGTTCTTCTAGACAAAGTTCTCAACATCATCTAAAAGATAATAGAACATAAAATAAAGGCAATATTTGCTATGTCCAGAATAGTGGAAAATGGACAAAGAAGGTGTGACAGAGGAAGTACTTGGTATAAAAACTACCTGAGCAGGTTACTTGGTGTTCAAGCATGTAATATCAGAAATGGCTCCTATGAATTTTACATAAAAATGCATTTAAGACCCTCACTTGCTGGACTAGGTGACTAAACAAGTCCTTCCTCAGACGAGCAACCACCCTTTCGCTTGCATAAGAAAATAACCATGCCCGAATTGCTGTGCAGATAGAACTAAAAAAATGAAAACAAGGGAGGAAAGAAACTAATGTTATTTGGTGCAGTTAAAAGTAGTTCCGACTGAACAAAAAACAAGCCAAAGTCGAAGTGAGAACACCTGAGTTGCAGCAAGTTCCCTACCAGTATAAAAGCCGATATCTAGGCAAACAGTGACTTCTACTGTGCTACATTACCATTAAAGGCTTCGGCACATAGACCTTAGTCCTTATAAAAAACAACCCCCCTCCCCCTCCCCCCCCCAAAAAAACATATAATAGTAATAACAATAAGCAAGAAAAGGAAAAGAGGAGAGAATTGGACGATGACAATCAGGCGACATGAAAAACATGTATCAACTGAGTACTGTATATCAACATTGTAAATGCTATTACAATTACAAACATGCTTTTCAAAAACATCACATCATCGAATGCTCTTTTTATTGATTAAAATGAACAATACCGTTTGCGTAAACGAAAAACTTTTCAAATACGAAAAAACACAAAAATGCGATTCCAAATCCTATCTAGTCTACAACCAATACATTCAATCTCTATAAGACATCCAGAACTGACATCGAATAACCAATAGGGGGCTCCAGAAAAATAGGAAAATGAGATATAAGTTGTCCAATTACCGTATATAGCAGGAACGGAGATCAAACAAGATAAAATAAACAGAAAACAATGGTTATACCCAACAATAACGATCAGAATAATATATATTATGGTGTTCTTGACAGCATCCACAGCTTCAGCTTGCTGCTCAGGGGTCTTTATATCTGCTGATACTATGTCTATTATCATTCCACCATATTTTGGCTGCAAAAAAAGAAAAAAAAAATGACAACATAGTACTGGGCAAACACCATCATATGTAGCAAAAGAGAATTAAAAGCTAAATTTGCATTTGAAGTTGTGGTTTGTTTCATGACCCCACAAGGACTTTTCTATTTTACTCTGTTAAGAGTACAGTGCAATTCGCATGTACATGAAACTAGCCACTCTTGTCATCAACTTTCAATGGAGGGGACCCTTTATAAGGTAAGGGCCCGTTTAATAAGTTACACTGTATTAGTGACCAAAGAACTCATGATACGGAGTCAAACTTATTGAAAAAGGAACAAGCATTAACTCAAAACTCAGAGTATCCAATCATGCACCATCAATTTCCTTTGCGTTATCCTGTAGTAAGGCACAGATTTCTGTTAAATGATGAAACCAGTGCAAGGCAATGGCACACAGTGCCTTGGATACTAGGTTTCACCTTTAAAAGATCAGATAAGCCACCACAGGTTCTTTTTATGTAAAGTGCTGAATAATGGGCTTTTATTTGCACCGCCTGTTTATTTATGGATTAGAGAATGGGATAAGACTTTGGAGTACAAATCCCATTAAGGCTCACATTGTCTGCTGTTTGGACACAACAACTGGTAGAGGGATTATATAGCCGCTAGACAACTAATACCACATGGAATACCCCATATCGAATATTGGGGGTGTAGCTATTGGTTTTCCCAACAGGTGGGGTACTCATCCTATACTGGTCCACTGTGATTACATATAACCTCACTCTTAATTCAGCAAATCAAACTGGTTTTAAAGCTGAGGGGAACTAGAACCTATAAAAGAGCAAAGTGAGGCTTACAGGGTTCCTTGGGCTCACGCCACTTACTTGGGACTTATTATTTCCTTTAGAAGCCAACGTAGGGTAAAGATGGAGGAAGAAGGATTTTTGCCTACAAAGCCAATCTTTGAAAGAAATTGCATACCTACTTAATCTCTAGTATCCATCTCAAAGGAAAAATTCACACTTGAACACCCATTTACAACAACACTGGTATTCACAATCTTCCGACCCTCAAATTTATCATATATAATCTAAGAACAATCTCTCTGTGTGGGCGCGCGCTGGCTTTTTTTTTTTGTGTGTGTGAGAGAGAGAGAGAGAGAGAGAGAGAGAGAGAGAGAGAGAGAGAGAGACATAAGTTATAAGACAGAAAATGGCTTACTGTGAGAATACTTGTTGTGGATGCTATTAAAAGCGCAATAGTTCCAATAATCAACTTTCCTGCATCAGGCTTCGCCTATATGTTTCGGCAGTTCGTAACTTAACAAACTACAATAACATGTATCCACGTTCAAAGCCATTCACAATTGATTTTTCACTCACCAGCAGAAAGATTCTAGAAAAACGAACGTTTGCTGCCTGAAAATTTGTCCAACAAGGTTAATTCCTTAAAATATAATGAAAATTCAGAAACAAACACCGCTAAAACGAATGATCACCTGTACGGCATCCCCATGCTCAAGATCTGTCAAGGTACCATCAGTGGCCCCCTCTTCCTTTCCCTTCCTCCTTCCCTAAAGGGAGCCAGGAAAATTACCCATTTCATAGTTTAATTCCACTTGAAAAGCAACTCAAGATTTTGCTGATTTGATCAGAACCAGAAACTAACATCCGCAAGGGAAAAAATAGACAGTTGGAAACCAAACATGGTAGACCAAATATTCTTCTCCAATACCAGATAGCCATATTTTGTTCCGTGTAATTTATCAACAAAGAAATAACATCCACAAAAGCAAAGAAGACTGGAGTATAAGATCAGACACTAATATTTCATGGTGTTCAAGATTAAAGTAAATAAAATGGAAAAAGGGGAAATCAAGAAACAGTGAACCTGGCCGGACCTTGACTTGGGTTGTTGAGAAAATTCTTAAATTCGATCAAACCCTATTCATGTATTCCAACCATACTTAAACAGCACAATTTACAATTATCATATATTACTATCCTTTGGCAATTCCATTAGATTCATGAGATTGGTAAATAAATCGGAGAAAAAGAAACCCAGATTACAAAGATGAAATACGTAAAAAAACAGGAAGAAAAACAAAGGGGTTTCAGGAGATTTACCTCTTTATTCAACAGAGAAACTCTTTCACTGCCAGTGGACATGATGGACTTGGAAGTCCAATCCAAGTGCTGTTTTTTACCCATCAATATATGTCCTAAGAAAGAGGAAGAGATGTGTAGATAAAAACTGAAAATAAGAGGGGGAGTGCGATACTAGACTACGAATTATACGGTAAAGGTACCATCTGTACTGTATATAACAGTCTGACTTCTGACCTCGGAGCCGAAGAAAAAGACTTCTGAGTTGCAATTTGTCGCGGGAAAATGGGATGAGAAATTAGGTGTCAAATGGGTGGATGGTGGTCGACGAATAAAGATTGTAGAGAAATTAAAAACAAAGGGGAAATAGATCAGCCAAATTTTCGGAGGAGAATAAGGTGGCAACGTTTTGAGTAATAATCAGAAAGATTCTCTTGGAAGTGGACTCCCACTCGCATTTTCTAATGAATTTCCTAACATTCAATATGATATGGTCTCTTTTGATAAGTGGATCTCCAACCGTTATCTTTTTTTTTTTTTAATATTTTAAAGTGTTCGGATAAATTTTTGTGTATTTAGTTAATCAATGAGAATTAAATTCATCTTCCACTAGTAGGCGCCTCTTTTAAAGTCAGAGTTTTACCTTGTATAAATTAAGATTTAGAAGAATTGTATTGTAATTTCCTGTAGTGTGTGTTTAATGCAAGCAAAATAATGTAGTTTGATCCTCTTTGTTTTTGAAATTATATCGTTTTGATTTATCATGAGAATTATTATTAAAATGCATGGAATAAAAAATGATGTCATTTCAAAGGCAAAACTAACAAAACTACATCGTTTTATCAACACTACAGGGGTTGCACTGCAAGCTCCCCGAATCCAACTAGGCTGACCTATAAAAGTTAATAGCACATAAAATGTTTCGAACTTAAAATTTAAGAAGGAACACATCCCTAAATTTCAAGTTTGGTGAACGTTATCTTTATACTAATTTTTTCCATTTTGGGCCAAAGCAATAATTAGGCTCAAAATCTCTCATAAAAATCATTTTCAATAATAAGTTAACTTAGATTATCTAAACAAAATTAAGCCAAATTAATTACTCTTTCCGTTTCATTTTGTCGTCCAATTTGAGAAATTCAACTTATTATTAAGGAGACATACTCATTTCACTATAAAATTTCAACTTTCTATAATACCATTGATTTTAAATTATACTTACCACATACAGGTAAAAATATATTTTTATAGAATTTTATTATTGGATTTCTCAAAATGAACAAACAATTTGGGATATTAAAAAATCAAAAAGAGGACAAACAAAATGGGACGGAAGAAGAACTTCGCTGAATTGTCTTCCCCCATTTCACTGTAATCGCTCCTACGACCTCTCCTTATTCTAAATTATTTGGTATTAATGTCATTGTGTTTTTAATAATTTTTTTCTAAATTTTCATCGAATTCGTCTTGATATTTTTTGATTAATGATTCATTTTGATGAAAAAAATAAAAAAATTATGACCAAATGCCACAAAGAAAATCACTGAAAATAAAACATGTTAAAAAATACAATTTTTATACTGCTTTAGAATGCGTTCGACCGTAAATTAGGTGCCTTCGCCTAACTTTAGAGAGTGACTTTTTGGTATTTTTACTAAATTGTGGGGAAATGGGGTTTGTCGTGAAGGCACGTGATTTTGCTATAAATTGTGTATTGGTCAATTTATAAAAATAAGTGTTTTTTATTTATCTTTTATATAGTTTCGATCAGTTTATATTTATCTTAACTAATTTTTAAAATTTCTAAAGTCGAAAAAAAATTCATAATTTATAACACATAAATTACAATATCAAGGAGAAAAATAATTATTAAATAGAATGAATCAAAGCATGTACAATGGCCAATGGGTCTCACTTATTTGTACAAGAAAGAAAAGTGGTGACCAAGTAACCTAAATGAGATAATAACTAAAAATATGGAGATACAGTCATACATTATATAAGATAAGAATATCGAAATACGATAACTTATTATATACTCTATAAAATGTCGATCCCGATATTTAGATTGTTCAAACCCGAGCTCAGTTTGGTTGTCTACTTAGTATATATTAATAATAATTTTTTTCGACAAATTTTTATTTTCTTTTATATTTACCAAAAAAAAAAAATTGTTATCCCGCCGGCTCTAGACTCACCTCCTGGCTGGCCCTAACTCTACATTCTAACATCCAGGCAAACTCAAGGTGGTGAAGCATAGACCAAGTTGAGTTTCAAAAGTAATTTGTGGAAGAGTTCAGGTGAATAATTATAAATTTTTTTTATTATTTTCGCATACAATCTTAACCCTGAGTATATATTTGAGTCAACAAATACATAACGAAGAGAATGTAGAATATAAACTCATTTAATTTGCAAGTCTTATTATTTTATCATTTATTTTTTATTTGAATCTTAATGTAATTGTATTTAAATTAAGAGGCCAAATACCACAATAAAACAAACAAGACAGTAAAAAGAAGAACCAAAAAGCCTAAAGGAATTCATATTATTTGGTAATAATGATGCAGGCCACTTGTAAGCAATCATACCGACTGATTCTTGAAAAAAATCTTTGTAAAGTTCTTTTTCCAAAAGGTTTATACTTTTACTTATTTGATTTTACAATTGTTTATTTCTCAAATTTTATGATCTTGCATCGGGTCCTCGGGTTATTAAAATGGTCTCATTTTTAGACCATTTCAATACATGAAATAATTTAATTTATTTGTTTGCGAGTTTTTTATGGGTACGTTTTGATGATTTGAATCGATCACTTTTTCAAACTTATCGAAGACCTTGTTCACTCCGAATACAAGTTGATGAAATATTGGTTGATATGAATTCTGAACGTTTATCTTTTAAAAAAAAAAAGAATTCAACACTGAATTGAAATCCAATACTGATTCATTGAACTCTTTTATATCATGATCAGAGTCGGCTCTAGCGGGAAGCCTAATAAGTCACAGCTTCAGGCCCCCAAAAAATACCAGAAACAAGAGCCCCAGATATTTAGATATCTTTAGTATTTTAGACCCAACTATTTTTAATTTTAAACTTGTCTTTATATAATATAGGTCGAATATAAGCCCCAATGGATAAGACAAGTCCGATAGTAACATTGAAATAAAATAAAAACTTGGGGCCTAATTTTAAAAATTAAAGAAAAATTCTCTCCAAAAGCTCATGTAAAAATCGGATGGAATTGGATTGAATGAGGAGAAGAGCAATGTTCGACTGATTGATTTTTGAATTATTGATTTTTGGAGTAATTATAATGGTAATATTTTTTATTGTCTCTTTATGAAAACCTTTAGTTGTATAAATTTTATATGCAAAATATATAGAAGGGCTCAAATTGAAGACTTTGCTTTTAACTTTCGAAATCTCATGACCGTCACTGTTCAAAATAAATGCATCTCAAAATATAATCAAACGATATCTAATCAACACTAATATTCTTGTGTGAGCAATATCCTAGACAAATTTTAAAAAATAAACCGTTCAAATCATCAAAATGAGCCTGCAAAGAGCACACAAACTGGCAAACTCGAACGTACGTTCATTCTATTTAAATGAACTTCAAAGGATCCCATTCTAAAACAATAACTCCTAGACTCTTTTTTTTTTAACTTATTGATTTTTTTTCCTATATAAAAATTCATGATGATCGGGTATCGGTTATCAGGCTATGAACATAACGAAATATGCTCGTCTTGAGAGGGGAAAAAAAACACTATCAACTACTACAATTTTAAGAATAAACTGTAAGTACTACCTTAAAAAACCAACCATCAATCCTTTACCCTCAAAAACTTATTCATCTCGCAATTCACCCCCCCCCCCCCCCCAAAAAAAATAACCCTTAAAAAAACACCTAAAAACTTGTTTCGAATAAACCCAAATAAAACCAACCAAACCAAACCTTTGCTTAATCTCGCCCATTTATATTTTATTTTCCTCATCACATGGCCACACCTATTTTGACAGGAAAAATTGTGGATTATTAAATTTACGAAAAAATAAAAAATAGAACATATACATACGTACTAAAATATAATATCAAATAATTAATAACGACCAAAATTTGTCTTTTTCTATATTAAAAATTGCCAAGATCGAGGAATGTACTTTGTGATATCATGTTATGTATATTATTTATAATAAGTGAAGAAAAAAAAATATTGAGCCAATAATTTAATAAATGTGGGTGGCCCTGCACTGTCATATATTATAATATACCTAATTGTCAAGACAAAAGCAAAAGAATAAACTGGTGAGATTTTAACCTAATATATAATAAGTAATAACCGTGGGTTTTCCGTGTGGGATCCGAATATAATAATAACCTAATCACTATGAATGATGCTTGTACGTAAAGTTTGTTATAGCATTTTTCGTTTGGACGGATTAGATTATTAGATTATTTTTTATTTTTATGTAAAAATATTTATAACTTTTTATTTTTCGTTAATCTTTTGTGAATTATTGATTTATTTTGACGAGAACTTTTAAGAAAATTATAAATAATGGACCAAATTTTAAAAAAGTTTACAAAAGATAAAATAATCTAAAAACATAATTTTTTTGAATTTATTCGTCGTCTTTAGTGATTTTTTTAACTTTTGGACATAATTTTATACTTTTTAGATTTTTTTCACCAAGACGGATCAATAATCCACAAAATATTGAGAGTAAAACAACAAATGTAAAAAAAAAAAAATTGAATAGAGAAAAAAAAAATCTCAATAAATTAGTTAGGCCAAATGTGTATTAAAGGGCAACTTATTTTTTTGTCCTATCTATAAGTATTTACTAACTTTTCATCCCATCCACTTTCAAATGTTATATTTTGATCATTTCTTTTAAAAAATACCCAAATTACCCTTATTTAAGAAATTACATAATCTCAACACTCACTTCATAGAGCAACAACATACTATCAATACATTACCCTATCGATCAGACACTCCCAAAATTTGAGTTCATTGGATGAAGGTTGGGAAAAAAATGGCAACTGAATTTTTTTTATGGTAAATTTACTAATCCAATGGATTAAATCGATGCAAAATATTTTGTTCTTTTACGATGGTAAATTTACAAATCATAGTAAATCTTTTGCAACTCCAAAAATTTTTGTTCTTTTGCGATGTTAAATTTATAAATTTTGATAAATTTTTACAACTCTAAAATATTTTGTTCTTTTGTGATGATAAATTTGTAAATTATGGCAAATTTCTGCAAAATTCTTTGTATTGTGTTCGACTAATATCATCCTAAACAGATACTACAAAATAGGAACAATAATAAAATAAATTACCCTCACTACATAATCCGAACTGTCTTCAAAAATATTCTTTAGGTCTGATAATGAAATCCTCATCTTAACTCGTAACACTCGGATTCTAGTAAACAAGAACAAAATATTGGCAAGTCTATTTGACACAAGATGATGAATATAAAAAACTTGGAAGAAATGAACAAATATACGATTTCGTCCAAGAATTAAAAAAAATCCAGCGATTCTCATCCGCGAATCACTAAATAGATTTCGTGAAAGTGATTTCACTAAAACAAATTTCAGGCGTATTAACAGATTTCGATAAATGTGTTTAAGATTCCGGTAAGTATCTTTTGAATTCCGGTGATATTCTCAAGATTCACTGAAAAATATTTACCATATTTGATTCCATATTTCATGCTTAGTTTACTGTTATGATTTTAAATCTACTAAATTAGAAATTATACGTTCACTTAAAGGAGAATAAATGGTAAATTAACACCCAAAAGTAATAGTAAAAATGTCAAATCTTATAAAAATAGAATAGAAACATAACTTCAAAAAGTAGATGGGATGAAAACTTAGACTGACTAAGCTAATAGAACCCTAATTTAAATTACTTTATATTTATTAAAAGACTTTTCAAAAAGTAAAAACAATAAATGAATATAATATGTATGTACAAAAATAGTTCTCCAAGAATTATTTGGATCCATCTTCTCTTTAGTTTTTTATTGTATTTTTTTTTTCTTTCCCAGTCTTGTTACACAACATCTACCGCTGGATATGCTGCTTACGTATAGGCAAGGTGAGAAACATAAGAAATAAAATATTAAAAATGGTGACCCGGGAAAATTTGTGTCTAGTAAACATGATGTGCAACAAAATAACGTTATTTTAATGTAAAAAATACTATTGAAACACTCTTTGAGACTCGGAATAGTATTTTATACGTCAAAATAATATTATTTTGACACATAACACGACCTGTTGTGCATTGTGCAAATAATTAGACCTCTTAATATCGTTTCTTTAAATTTGGTCCTGCAAACTCTTTTAGTCCGGTCACAAATTTCATCTATTTGATTAGATGAACACCTAGTGGTGTTCATGCGATGTGATGGTTAAATAATAATTAAAAGCAAGTGGTAATTGTTTAAGTAAATTAGTTAAAATAATTAGTATTTTTGGAGACTTTTACGAAAATGACTAGCTATAATAATATAATTTTGATTAGAAAAATTGGGTTAATTATTGTTGTACATATCCTGAAGGAATTGAACATAAAGTGTGTTCGGTTGAGTGTTTCTGAAATAATTTTTGGGAAAAAAAATTCTGAGATGTTGTTTGGTATAAGTGTTTTAGAAAAAATCTAGGAGTTAAATTTTTTCGGTATTTTTGATGTGTCTCTTTTTCTCTCTTCTTTTATAGATAGATGAAATTGTTTGGAAAAAAAATAAAAATATTTGGAAATTTTTTTCTAGAAACTTGTTTGGAAAAAAATTTCTCAAACAAACAAAACACACCGGTCATCGAAATGTATTCGAGTAAGTAAATTAATTTTTTTTTGTAATAAAAAAATTGCGTTTGTTAGTTTTGTATTAATTCTTTTTATGAATTATTGATTTGTTGTCTTGACGAAAAAATTAGAAAATAAAAAATTTATGATAAAAAACTTAAAAATATTTACTAAAAATGAAAATAATCATAAATGGACAGCCTTTTGGATTAATTTTTTCTTTGTTAAATTTTTTTAAATATAATTCATATTTTTGTTTTTTTTTTAAATTGTCGAGACGACTTAATAATTCATAAAGATTTGATGCAAAATTAATAAATGTTATTTTGTTAAATAAAAATAAAAAATAATTCAAAATTTTTTTTAGTGTATTCGATTGCTTGAGCAAGTGTATAAAAAGGAAGAATAAACTCAATTTCGTTGTTAATTTGTATGCCAATTCAATGATACTAGAGTGCTCCAAAATACTAGTTAAAAATAAGTGGAGCTACCGAGGTTCCCCTTACAGTATAAAAATAAGCACATAAAAAATCATATTTTTGGATTATTTTTGTCTTTTCAATTTTTTTTCAAATTTAATCAATTATTTATAAGTCTTCTGAAATCTCTCGTCAATATGAACAAATAATTCACAAAAAATTGACAAAAAATAAAAAATTACAAAAACATTTCACATAAGGACGAAAAAACAATGAAGCAATCAAGTCAGACTAAATCCAAAATAATGTGTTCAGTTTTTTGGTAGGTAGTAGTACTGCATGATGAACTTATTTTTGTAATTTTTTGTGCTATTATAACACTGGCGTGTTTTTGGGCATGTAGCTGATAAACTTTTAAGTGGTAATGATTAGTTATGTGCACATTTAGTGTAATGATTTTGCGAGTTAAGTTTGTTATGCTCAAATTTTGTCAAGTTAATGAATTCCTAACTTATGAATACTTTGTATTTTTTTTCCAGGTGTTCAAAGTTTATAGTTTTAAAGACCCGAATTTTTTTAACTAAAACAAATAAAATAATTTAACTTATTTATTTATTTTTTAATTGATTATGCTTTTATATTATTTGCACAAATTTATGCATGATATTATGTTGAACTTATTTGTGTCTTGAGTATGTTGGACTAGACCCTAACCCAACTCCCATTCCATCCCAACCCAACAAACCAATGTATCTTAACCCATTTGGCCCAACCTGTTCTTGAAACCCACGAGCATTTATTGGCCCATTTTCGTTCCATATGATTGGATTGTTTTTAGTATCAACCACATAGGATCATTTTCATTGTCATAATCACCTCACATGTAAAGGTCCAAAAATTTTTGAACTTTTAATTTAATCTTCGGGTAAATGAATATTATTAATGTGGAGAATGTGAAATTAGAGTAATAACATGAATTTGGGTCAATATGACATAATGTGATAACCTTGAGGGCTTGTGGTAGCATGTTGTGAAACCAAGGGGTGTGAGTGTAATTTTGGCTTATAGATTATAAAACATGAGGAGAAAATTTGGGGCAAAACAAAAACCCTTATCTCTCTCTTTCTCTCACCCTTCTCTCTCTCTTTCTCTCATACAGTTGCTCTCTCGCAAAATCTTTCATCCGAAACTAGCTCTAAAATTCAATTCCTTCAAGATTCTACGCATTTTCCTCACCCTTGGTTGATATCCGGTGGTGGTTCATGGTTCTTTATTCGGAGGAGTTATTTTTGGAAGCTTTCTTGATGTTTGAATTTAGAGCTTGAAGTTGGAAACCTAATCTTTGCATCTCAACCTTGAGGTAAAAATTTCTTACTCTTATTACGTGTATAAAACTTGATTTGGTTGCCATTTGATGCTTTAAACTTGATTTGGAAACCCTAGAGTTGGAGATCAAAATCTGTTGAAAATGCCCTTATTCGTGCATAATGTACTAGTGTCTAGATTTTTGATGCACTGATATCAAATGCTTGCAGTATCTTGATTTTAGGTGCTTGCACCGGTGTCAAGCTTTTTGATACACTGGTACCTCCCCTTCTCAGTATTACTAACTTTGAACTTTGTAAACTTAGCACTGATATCTTGATTTTTGATACACTGGTGTCTTTAGTTTGCAGCATCTCACTTTCATGCAAGCACCGGTGCCTTGATTTTTGATATACTGGTGCCTCTACCTTGCAATATTTCAAAGTTCTATTGGTGCAAACTAAACACTGGTGCCTTATTTTTTGTAGCATCGATGCCTCAACCTCCTAGCATATATATTTTTATGCTTGTTCTGGAACACTACCTTTGGGTATACCGGTGCCTTGAACCTTGAAACCTCCCATTGATTTTGTCTTGCTTCGACTCATTCTTCTAATTGGATTGGAACCCCGTGAGCTCTAAAACATACATTTTCTTGGACTCAAATTGTTAGGTTTCATTGATGATTTTAGATCTTGTTAAATATTGTGGCATGTTGTCAATTGAGAACAAAAGTCCTCCGAACTTTCTTTTTTGAAAGGACTTGAACTGGTGATTTTCATTCATTTAATCGGTGTCTTTGGTTATTGGATATTAGCGTTGTCTAGTGCTTGCACCTGTATCTCCCTTGTATTACATTAGTGCCTTAGATCTTGAACTCTCCTTAGATCTTGAACTATTCTCTTGTTTTGCGTTGCTTAGACACTTTATACTTGTACTTTTTGTAAGTCTTATACTTATTGGTAGTTGGTCTCTAAACTTGTTTTTTGGTGTTTAGTTTGAGTCATTTGAGACTTGATACTACTTTGGGAATGTAGGATGATTGCCTTGAAATGTTGGTGTCTTAACTGGTGTTTCCCATTGTACTGAACTTGTGTCTCTTGTTTGTAGTTTCTAGAATCTTACTTTTCTTCGATGAATGAATCGGTGTAACATCAACATTCGGTTGGTGTCCTTGTGATCAATTTGTCTCATCTCCTTCGATTCTAAGGGTTAATGTCCTATGACATTCTAAGATAAATTAAGATATTTTGACACGCTGTTAAATGAGAACAAAAGATACGAAGTACATAATTCACCTTCGTGCTTGATTATGCATGACGAACGTTATGGAACCTATGATGCAAGATGATGATCGGACATAGTAGAATGTTAATTGCTCTTGGGTTTTATCTTGAAGGCGGATTTGTTGTAACCAAATGTACACCAACTTGAGGGGGCAAAAACTATCTTTAGGAAAGCGACTCAGTAACGCGTCTCAAAGTATCATTATTTCTATGTTTTGTAGTAAACTTCATTGCTGATAACCAATTCGAAGACAATTTTTCTCCAACAATCTAAAGACAATATTTTTTGCAATGACGATATCTCTATAGAATAATAATACAAGTTTTTTCCTCTAATGCTAATTAAAGATGGCCAGGTTTGTCTATCAACTTGACATGTAGAATATATATGTGGATTCATGATTTGATATAAATAAGACTTGTTTGATTATCATATCTGTTTTTTTTTATTTTTTTGAAATATTTTAAATTTGTGAGTTTTCCGAGTTCAACGGATTTTTCATATTGGGGTTATATGCATTAGATTAAAGATTGTAAAATTCTTTTTAATGAGGAATTGAAAACCAAAAAAGGTTGGAACACCTTTTCATTTTCATTAATTGCGTGGGACAAACGGTTAGATAGAATTTGTCGAGGAGATTAAAATATGTTTTGTATTTGGTTTCAAAATCATTTATAAATGATTTGAATATTAACCCCAATGAAAATCATTTGGATCGGATGTAATTTATTTGTCCCATGCTATATAATTTGGTTGGAGTACCGGGTCGGACATGGCTGTGGTTTGTAGGCTTATGAGACTTGTTCAATGAATATATGTTGATTAGCGTGGGTTTTAAATACGAATTATTAATCAATTAGTGGGTAATAACGATTCTACAGTTATAATAATGATTAATAATTTGTTTAACGATTAGTCTCATTCAAATAGATTCGCCACAACTTTTAGAATTTATTTACTTTATAAACCTTGTAAAGTGTTTGTATGTTTATTCTGATTTTGATCTTGTTATCAATATGTCTTCGGAAATTCCGTTCAATGTTATTCGGCCTTCTGCTCCTTTTTTTTACCACCGTTCGATATAGTATTGGGTTACGCTTCATCTCAACCAAATCTTGATGACATTTTTTAGTTTTGAGAATAGAAGCAAGTTTTCGTCAGGTGAGGACTGTTGGACGAAAATCAACTGGTTTGTATTGATGTCTTCCGATGAAGAAGACCATTTAGTGGCAGAAGAATCGGTCAAAAATTTTGCGGATGATTTATTTGAAGTGGAAGAAAACAAAGGGTCCTATAAAAGTGACAGAGACTCAACTTCTCCGGATAATATAAATCCTTTAGATTATATGAAAATTTCAGATGAATCCACTACTGCAATATCTAGTTCATCAGTCAATGCCTTTCATGGTTCATCCCCTCCGCAAGGTTTTGATGGAGTGGCGGATTATGCTTTGAATCCATTGCGTCAAATGTTGACATTGGAATGGCAAGGAAGAAGCATAATGATATCCCTGTCTGCAAAGGGCTGATTATTAGGCACACAACACATAAAAGTTTTCCGTATCCAGCATTGCTTAAAAAAATGAAATTTGTGATAGATTAGAAAGTTAAAGTATTCACAGATTTAGTATATTCACATGCTAGATTATTTTATGTACTTTTTGGATGCATAAATCTTGTAGACTCTTGCGCACTTACAACAAACATTGGTTATTTAAAGTTTGTAATTGAGTTGCTATATTTTTAATTTGTTTTTCCTTTATTTTATATGGTATTAGTTTAGGCACCAGTTCAAATATCTTTGAATATTTGTGGGTATATTAATATACCGGTAGTGCCGTTGCACTTGTTCATTATGATTCCCTGACATCGTTTAGAATCAAATGACGTGTTTAGTACCATTTGCTCCGTGCATATTTCGAATTCTATTTTTTTTAATTTACAAAATATTTTCTGGTTATTTGACTTTTTGTCATTACCTTTTGAATTCAAAATTGTTTTTGATATGAAAAAAATTCGAAGTTATTTTTTCGAAGATCACAATTATTGTTCTTTGAAATTCAAAATTGAATGGTTTCTACGTCAAAGTTGAAATTTGAAGTTCAAAGAGAAATATTTCAAAGAGGAGTATTTGCATGTGATGTTTCTTGACCCATTACTCGTATAGTATTTCATTTGCAATTGTGATAATATTGTATGAGCATAGAAATAAGATTTTATTGAGGGACAATTTTTGTTGTGAATGATTTTGGATATAATTTTATAGCCAAGATTTGTGTAGTCTATCGTCGGTGACACTTGACATGGTAATTGTGTTATGGTGGTGCCTATATGACTCAAAATTGTGTTACATGGTTCTTGATGAACAATGTTTAACGATCAGATCACAAGACATATAATCGTGTTGGGATATGTACAAGGTTGCAATACTGTGATACACGTGGTTGGTAGTTAACTGAATTTGTGGCTATCTAAATTGTATTGTGCATGATAACTTTGACCATAATACATCTTTGTATATTAATGTGGAGGTTAAGGATTTAACCAATTGGTGTGACTCTTGGATTTAAGCTAAATGGGTGCCTATTGGTACGGTTGTACCCGTTCGGGTAAACCGATTGGGGTGCAACCGGTCGTACCCTTTTGAAAGGATGTGTCGATTGGGTATGATCGCGACTGTTTGAAATGATGCAATTCTCATCGTAAAATCTAATCTAATTGCACAAAGTAAATAGATGTGTGCATATTCAAACATGTATCATTTGGCCTATAAATTGATTATGAAATTAATAATTTGAAGTGAGTTATATTCTAATCATCTTTCTCCCAGAAAGATAATTCTTATATTTTGTAGTATTTATTTCTGAGTTTTGATGTTCTAGAGAATCAAAACTTGGTGGTTTCTGGTTCTATTAATTTTCACTACGTAGATATTCTGTCCAATTTTGTTTGTGCAAACATAGTTGGATAGAACGTTAGTTCTGGCTTCGTTGTATCTTGAAGTCAAATTTCCTGTAACCCAATGCACACCATCTGATGAGAGCAAATACTGTCTTTAAGAAAGTGACTCAGCATAATTTAGCAACTTTTTATTAAAATATTTTGAGCTCACGGTTAATTCCAAAATAATTGTTTAAGTCAATAATAATTTTTGAATATTTTTTCAAAAATAAAATTCAAAAAACACAACAGAAAATGATTCAAATGAACGATTTTGATCACTTTTTTCTCTGCAAAGTTAGGCACATTTAGACATGTAATAAATGTGAATATTTTTGAATGATTTAAGAGATTTTTAACTTTGTTTTATAAATCAACAAAAAAAGAAAAATAATAATAAAATATAAAATTAACAAATACCTTACCATAATTTAATAATTTTTTATCAAAATATTCTAAGCTCACTGTTAATTCTGAAATAATTGTTTAAGTGAATGATAAAATTTTAGTACTTTTTCGAGGGTAAAATTTGAAAAACACGATTAAAAAGGATTTGAGTGGTGTTGGTAACTTTTTTTCCTTCAAAATTGAACGCATTAAGACATGTGATGAATATAAATATTTTTGAAAAATTTAAAAGACGAATAATAATTTTAAGTATTTAATATAAAACTAATAAAATTGAAAAAATAAACATAAAAAATATTTAAAAAAATCAGTTTTCTTTTCTAAAAGATAGAGAGAGAAAAGAAGGGCTGGGGAGAGGGGTTTTGCTATTCGTAAGGAAGTCCGCAGGGAATCGCACAAGAATCACATGGCAAGAGTGGAAAAAGAAGAAAATTTTCCAAACAAAAAAAGACCCCGTCATGTGATCCTTGTATGATTTCCTACAGATTTTCTTGCGAATAGCATTTCTCTGGGGAGACAGAGAGAGAAGAAGTGGTGGGGTCCTCCATCGGTGAGGGATTCCCTAACTAATTAATTTCTGCCTATTCATGCTTTTGCTGTAAGTGCTCTCTCTCTCTATCTCCGTGTGTGTGTTATACAGCGTTCATGTTTCAGGCTCTAATTATCCTTGCCTATTAGTTGTTTGATAAAATGTCTTAGTGGACAATCAATTGTATTTTGGTTAAAAATGAGAAAGTTTACGCTGCCCAAAAAAAAATCCCGAAACTCCTCTGAATGCAAAATCAAAGGCATGATTCACTTGAGTTTGTGGGATTGATTCACTTGAATTTTTGGGGAGCTTTTGATTTTGGATTCGGGAGAGTTTTGGGGGCTTTTTTCTAGGAGATTTTTGAGGAGCAGGATGTTTCAATGTCTCTTTCATGCAGAATGATGATTGATGGTGATAATGTGAACGGAGAAAAAAGAAGGAAAAAGACGCATCAATCATTCACTATTGATTGATAGAATGATTGTTGACCAAGTTTCGTCCATGGAGCTAAGTCGTGATGCAGACAAGTCCCCGACGGTGCAACTTCTGAGTATGTTCATAAACAAATCAAAGTCAATGTTCTTTGATATTCTTTGTAGTGTATGTTTATAAACAAATCAAAGTAATTTTTCTTTGATATTCTTTGTAAGTATCAACTGTTTTAGCTGTCTCCACCCACCAAAATTTAAACAAATGAACCTTCGGCACTCTAATTCTATGAGCTCCTTCAATCCATCCTCTTGTTGAGCAGCTTGATCTGCTTCACGCAGTACCTAAGATAAACTGCTGAATGGCTGGCCAAGAAACCAAACAAAATTAGACCAAATCGAGCCTTAATTCGCTATCAATCGGGGAAGGTTATATGAATCCGTTTTTCCAATTGTTGAGACATCCTGTTTCGTAACATTAAAAAAAACTAAAATCATTTCCAATAATCATTTCTAAAGTCAATTTCGATCTACCTTTCTTCTTAGTGGTGCCTCATACCGTAACTATATCACTCTTCCTGACAATCACATTGATTGACCTCCGATAAGCTTGTCCAAATCATCTTTAATCAATTTTTTCTCATATTATCTTCAATCAGTACTATCCTGCCATTTTGCGATATTTGTCGTTTCTAATTCTTATCTTGCAAAGTCTTGTAACATAATTGATGGCTGAGAATATTATGTGAAGAAAATTGGTCATCTTGTTCATATAATTAAATGTGGATGTCACAAAGCTTATGTTGTGGAGTTCTCTTCTGATTTGTAGTTGACTTATTGACTTAGTCTACAGAGCTAAGTCTTCAACCAGACAAGCCACCAATGATGACTTTTCTGGGTATGTTAATATCTCTGGGTAGTTGACAAAACTTCAGTCCCACATGCTCTTTCGCGGAAGAATCTCATTAACTTAAAACTGTCTGTCATCCAGCTTGTACATCTTCATTCCATTGTTGGGGAGAACCTCTGAGACAACATGTCTCTTATGGGTTATGTCTTCTTCTTCCTTCATCATCTTATTCCCACTACTGCCGGTACTAGCTTACCCACTCCTTACTACCCCATAGACGGCATTACTGTCAATTGTGGATCCTCTGGCAACTCAGTTGCCTTAGATGGCCGTGAGTGGGTTGGAGACATCGGCTCACAACATACTTTCTCGCGACATCAAAATGGAAAATCGATAAACTCAATAGAAGTTCCTCAGTTCCTTTCTGCTGATCCTGTTCCTTACATGACTGCGAGATTATCACGCTTCCAATTTTCCTATACGTTCCAAATCAGTCCAGGACAAAAGTTTGTCCGCCTACACTTCTACCCGGCTTCATACCCAGGTTTCGAAAGGTCCAAGGCCTTTTTTACTGTAAAAGCTGGAGTTCACACCCTTCTCAGCAACTTCAGTGCTTCCCTTACTGCTGATTCTTTGGGAGTGAAATATTTCTTTAAAGAATTCTGTGTAAACGTCGAAGAAAATCAACCACTTACAATCACATTTTTTCCATCGCCAAGTAGCACTTTGGATAGTGTATATGCTTTTGTGAACGGGATAGAGGTAATCTCCATGCCAACTTCTCTTTATTACACTCCTGATGGCAATCCGGGTGCTGATGTTGTAGGTCATAGACACCAATACTACGTCGATACAAGCACTGCACTTGAATTGGTTCAGCGCTTAAACGTTGGAGGGAACTCTATTTTATCAGCAGACGATTGGGGTATGTTCCGTCGGTGGTCTGGGGACTCCAAATACTTGTTAGAAACTGGTGTTTTACCAGCTTCTGCATCCAGTCCCATCAAATACACAGGCATACCAGCATATGCAGCGCCACAGAAAGTTTACCAAACAGCTTGGTCAATTGATCCAAGCAAGCAAACGAATAAGATGTGCAACCTTACGTGGAAATTACCATTGGATTTGGGATTCAGGTACCTTGTTCGGCTCCATTTCTGTGAGCTTGATTACGAGATAAAGGAGATTGGACAAAGAGAGTTTCGCGTCTTCATACATAATAAGATCGCAGAGGTTTCTGCAGATCTTATCAAATGGAGTGGTGGAAATGGGGTTGCAACGTATAGGGACTACGTGGTGATGATGGACGGAGAAAAAATGGAAGGCAAGCGTGACCTAGTCATAGCTCTACAACCTCATTCCTATGAGTCAAAGACTAAACACCATACTGGTGCAGTCCTAAGTGGGTTAGAGGTGTTCAAGTTGAGCAATCCTGACAATAGTCTTGCCAGTCAGAATCCTGAGCCTTTTTCACATGCTCCAACATCTACTACCCTGAAGCCTCAGAAATTACTGCTGGCATTTGGCAATCGAAATGCATTTGTAAGTCGTCTGATAATTTTGATCGTTTCACTGAATATTATTTTTTACATATTATGTGAATGGGCAGAGAATATTGGCCATAGAGATGCATCCGCACCATCCAAATCAGAAGAATTATGCCGCATTTTTTCACTTTCTGAGATACAACTGGCGACCAACAATTTTGATGATGCATTGGAGATCGGTAATGGTGGATTTGGTAAAGTGTACAAAGGACTCATTGACAAAGGGGACACTGTTGTTGCGGTGAAGCGCTTGAAGTCTATGTCCAAGCAAGGGGCTCAGGAGTTTTGGACGGAGATCAAGATGCTTTCAAATCTCCGGCACACTCATCTTGTCACACTGATCGGATATTGTAACGATAATCAGGAAATGATCCTTGTCTATGAATATATGGTCCATGGGACCCTAGCTGATCATCTTCACAAAATCAATAGCAATAGCAATAGCAATGGCGGCGTTTCTCCTCTATCTTGGGAGCAACGACTCAACATTTGCATTGGAGCTGCACGTGGGCTGGAATACCTTCATACTGGTGTCCAGCACAGAGTCATACACCGAGATGTGAAGACCTCAAACATTTTGTTGGACGAGAATTGGGTTGCCAAAATTTCAGATTTTGGGTTGTCCAAGATGGGCGGCCACTCCACAAGTCAGTCAAGCACGTACGTTATCACAGACGTTAAAGGCACATTCGGATATCTAGATGTGGAGTATTTCCTGACCCATAGACTAACCAGGAAGTCAGACGTGTATGCCTTTGGTGTGGTTTTGTTTGAAGCTCTATGTGGGAGACCGGCAGTAGATAAAAGGTTTGAGGGAGAGGAACGGAGTCTATCGCTTTGGGCCCAACGCTGCATCAAAGAGGGAGCATTTCATCAGATAATTGACCCTACTATAAAGGGACAAATTTCTCCCCATTGTCTAAAGACGTTTGTAGAAGTTGCTAACAAATGCTTACATAACCGGCCTAAAGAACGACCTAGAATGTCGGATGTTGTGCAAAGGCTTGAGTTTGCATTATCATCACAGGATCAGAGTGCATATTCTTCTTCAGATACAGAAGGGGAGAAGGAGGAGGAGGTTCAAAATTTTAATATGGTTGACAACATGCCGATAGAAAGGGTTACAGAGGGGGAAGAGGAGGAAGAAGAAGACGTAGAGGGTTTTTCTGTTAGTGATCAAGACAACAAGCAAGTTGGTGATTTTGTTAGTTTTCAGCAGCCCATAGCATCCCCCGTATCCAGGCCTGATAGTACACCGGATACCGGCAATGAAAGAGCCACCAAGAGTACTATAACCAAGGCAGTTAGAAGTCTTGCTAAAGGAATGGATTTTCGGAGGAGAAAGACAAAGGCTAACGATTCTAGTAGTGGATCATCGTGGTGGTGGAATAGAGCCAAGACAACAACTAAGGGTTTATCCCCTCCAGAACCACCACCAGAACTACCGGAGTTTCCTTGTCGTTGTTTCTCAATCGCTGAGATAAAAGAGGCAACAAACAACTTTCATCGTACCCTGATAATCAAGTACGGTGGTCCAGGTGGCGAGATGTACAGAGGCTATATTGACAAGGGAAAACGTCAAGTCGCCATAGAAAGGTGTACGAAAGAGTCGGAGAACAATTTTCTTGAAGAGGTTGAGATGCGCTCCAAGCTCCATCACCCCCATCTGGTTTCCTTCATCGGATACTGTAAGGAGTCTGATGAGACAATCTTTGTATTTGAGTACATCGTGAAGGGGAACCTCGGTAATCATCTCTATGGAACGGTAAAAGATCCTCTTCCATGGAAAAAAAGGCTTGAGATCTGTATCGGAGCTGCAAAAGCACTCAACTACCTTCATACTAGTTCTCATGTTCCTATCACCCATGGTGAAGTAAAATCGAGTACCATTTTGTTGGACGAGAAATGGTTTCCCAAAGTTTCAGGTTTGAAAGTGTCCAAATCAGACGCAAACAACATGACGCGGACTATTGTCACTACAGTTGTTATGAAGACTATGGGATATAGGGACCCTGAGTACGTACTAAGTGGACACCTAACCGCCATGTCTGACGTCTATTCTTACGGTGTAGTGTTGTTGGAAGTACTTTGTGCTAAGGAACCGATCCGTTCAGATGCACCCAGGAATCAACAGGTTCTAGCAAACTGGTTTAGGACTTGCATCCAAAAGAAAATCATAGAACAAATTGTTGATCCGTATCTGATAGGGAAAATAGCGCCCAAGAGTTTTGGTAAATTTGTCATGATTGCTGAGAAGTGCTTGCTTTTCAGAGGAGTTGAGAGGCCAGTTATGGGTGAGGTGGTGAAGAGCCTAGAGCTTGCACTGCAGCTGCAGGAGACTGCTGGGGAGCACATTGAGTTTGGCAAGCCTGGCGATACTCCAGAGGCGATCCGTAAAGCTGCTATTCGTGCTTACAACAAGGTGAAAGTTCACTAGAAATCGTAACTTCAGAAATATATGGCAATACTGTTACCCGGTTGGAACAGCATAGTTCTTGTGCAGGTTTTTCTTTTTCTGAGGGATTATATTGCCATGAAAGTGAACTGCTAACAAGTTGGCTTACAATCTACTGCTGATATATTTGCTGATCAGGGGATTGCATAGTCCACATCAACAAAGATAATTACCCTTGTACCATATACTATCAATGCAAAGACAGCCCCAGTTGAAGTCTGGTGTCCAAAATCATTTTTTCTTTTCATTTTTTTTCCCTTCAGTTTTTCTTGTTCATTTGGATTGATTCTGTTGATGGATAATTGACCCACAAGTGTTTGCCTTTTTGGATAATGGTGTCATCATGTCAAATATGAAGTATTCTTGTTCCTTGTATCCTGAGAATGTCATAAAAAGAAGTTGCTAGAGAGATCTGAATCTCATGTATTTTGTGCATTATGTGTGATTATTTATCTTTTCCCGGTTCTTTTGTGCAACGAAGTCATTTTGTTTTATCACAATAAAAAGGGAGATGATTTTTCTGCTTACTCTTTGTTGAATCAAGTCATAATTGGGCATTCTTTTCATATAATTTATTGTTTGTAAGAAGTTTATTGAGGCGAGTTTAAAATGTAATTAAAATGTTTAACTTTGTTAATGATCTAGAACTACTTTCTCAACCCAGACATGAATTGTAGCAACTTTTTTTGTTCTCTAATTACAACCTAGTGGATTAAATAAATCATAATGGTGACTGTTGGACTAATGATTAATTCATTTTCTCATGTTTTTTATGATTATCAACCTCGGAATAATTCAATAATTATCTACTTTACATAAAATGATCAATTACGTGTGTCAAACAGATTGGTTCGAGCAAAACTCTAATGCTTTTCTATCATCTCAAAGAAAAAAAAACACTAACCTCATCTCATTCTACGTATACAAGGTAATAGCTAAATCTACGTTACATGGTTAATCTAAAAATAGTAAATAATAAAATTTTATTGTAAATTCACTATTTGAGATTAAAGCGTTAAATGTACAAATTAAAATTATTATATATTTTGCCCCATGTCAAATTACCTTAAATAACCGGAGAATAAACTAAAATACAAGTTTCAGTGAAAATACATTATTTTTCTTTAGTTGATTTTGTAAAACACAATAAAAAATTAAAAGAAATTGCAAGAAAGAAGAAAAGAAAATATTTTTGCGTTTCTTTTTATATTTGTTTCCGAACAAACCCTTAATGTGGCATGCAATATGTATGCACCCAAGTATTTTTGTATTTCTTTTTAAGTTTATTTCCTTTTCTTTTGATTTTCTTCATGTAGGCCCTGTGAGTCGGATAAAATTTAAACTCCAGATATGATAATTCGGATTGTTATATTCAAAATTTATTAGAGATTTTAGATTTTAGATATAATATCCGGAGTCAAAATTTAATCTGCATGTAGGGGAATAAAATTTGTACACTCCTCCATTTATTCATATCTTATTCTCTTCCACATTCCATTATATTTACAAAAATACTAAAACGTTATCATTAATTAAAAAAATATTATCCACGTAATCATATTCCTCTCTTCAAAAAATATTCAAATAAACTTTTTATAACTATTAAAATCTCTATAATAAATCTCATCTTTTATTATATCTAACATGTTTTTTATATAATTTTAACAGCTAACAACGTGCTCTAAGCCTCCAAACAAACCCTTAATGTGGCATGCACTACGTGTGCACCCACATAAGCGCCACATCATATGTCTTACTATGGTGCCGAATTTGGTGCATACTTCAACGCCATACTGCGGCTAGGTCATAGTTGCGGTGGCGGTCCTTGCCAGGAAAAAAAAAAGTTGCGGTGGTCGTGGTTTTATCGCCGCCAGGAAAAGCATTGGACGGCGGTGAGGATGAGCAGGAAAGGCCCGCCGGTTCACCAAAACAAAGTCGCCTGGAAACCCAAAGCCGGCGTGAAAATCAACGAAACCGTACTCTCTCTCTCTCTCTCACACAGACACACACACAGACACAGACACACACACACACAGACAGAGGACTTATATTGAAGAATGAAATAGTATAACTTGATTGCGTATCTAATTGATAAAAATAGGAGGTAGGGGGGAAGTTCAGGCCTTACTCGGAGGTAACGGGGGTTTGCCTTCGCTGTAGAGACCAGATCGAATGGAAGCGCAAGTACGGGAAATACAAGCCTCTCTCCGAGCCTGCTAAATGGTCCTCTCTCTCTCTCTCTCTCTCTCTCTCTATGTATATGCATCTATTTACGTATCTCTCTCTCTTAGTATCTGTGTTTAGCATCTTAAACTATGAAACCTGAAATTGTTTCATTTTTGGGCTTTACTTCCAAGTGTATTCATTGATGGGGATAATGGGTAATTACTGGATTAAGTTTTGAATTATGGCTATTTACAGTCAACGATGTACGAAACGGGCAGTTCGCCAAGCTTACCACAATCTTTGCACGGGTTAGTTTCCTTTGCTTTGATTCAGCATGGGAAAAGATGTTTTCCTTGGTTGTTCTAAAAGAGATGGAAACGTCAAAAATGCTGTCTTTTAGTTTTTGTCCTTTAAAGGTTTTATTGCTTCTTCTAATAGTCTTCGAACTAAAAGAGTAATTTTGGATTCCTTGGTTTGATAATTCGTGTAGCTTGTGCTAAGGAGCAGAAGGTGTGCGCCAAGTGTTCATGCCGCGTGGGTCAGATTGTTGGAAGGTTTTTTTAATTTTGCTGGAAAATATTTATATTCAATCAATATCCTCATGCTGAATGGGAATACATTTCCTCTATCAACGATTATTTAGTCTTACTGAGTTAAAACGGCTTAAATATTCTCTGATGCTAGTTCAAGTTTCCTCTAATGCCACATGTTGTATAACTTACTTTTAGGGACTGTTCAGAAGTAGAGGCCGAGCAGAAGATGCTCGAGGAGGTTTGTTTTTTATGTTTATTTTTTACGATGATGCATCAAATGTCATTATCTTTAGAGTAAGTGTTATATCCCTTCTACTAGCAAATGTGATTGGATATTTTGTTATAGGCTATCAAGAATGCCCGAGAGAGGGATAGGAGGACTCTATTGCGCTCGGTAAGACTCCAAAAGCCTTTGCTCTTCCGTTGCTGTAAAGATTTTATGTTATTGTATCAGTTTATGTTGTATTCTCCTTGCTTTTCTCCTCAAGTTGTTAAGCTCTAGAAGGTTGTTTCTGCATATGGTTAAGCCCTGCTCTATGTGCTGGTAATTTGACTCATGATATTTCTAATTTCCTAACCCTTCTAACATGCATCACTTTTGAAGGAACTATTGGGTTCTCTTTTTTTGTATTTAAATATTCTAGCAGCTTGCAGAGTTTGGTTTTCTTTGGTTTTCAGTTTTCAGCAAGATTCTTGGTATTTGAATTGAGATTCATGTTTGGCTGCTCTTTTAATATGTTGGGTGGAGTTCATTACTTTTAGCTAATTCAATCCTGTCTCTAAGAGATGGTGCGAACATGTACATATGATATGATTGTAACAAGCTGTGATACCATGGGGAATGGCAATACAAGACATGGTGAAATGAGTTGTGAAAGCATTCATAGGGTTACTACTTTTAGCCAACTGAGAAGGTGATCTAAATCTGCCAAAAACAGTTTGATTGTGTGCGCTAAAAAGGTGAACCAATTAAGTGTAAGTTGAAGCTGCTAGTTGGCCAATAATTGAGTAGATCTTTGGACGAGTTAGAGAAGAACTCAATAGTGGATACTTGACATATTTCCTACATATAGTTCGATAAGAACATTTATTGGAAGAAGCTATTCACCAGCAGAAATACTTTTATGCTTGAGGTGGGCGCTGGTACTACCTTTTTCTAAGAAATAGACTAAAGAAATATTCACCAAATTAAAGAAGTTAAGAACAGTATACCGTTTCATAAAGTTTGTCGATATTTTCTATATTGGAACTCAAAAGCAGCATTCCAGACATCATAGTTGAATTGTAGTGTGATTCACAAGCACAATTTAGCATCCAGGATAGGTTTGAGCTTCAAAGTTAATTGGTAAGGGGCTAAGAAACACAAATACGGATACTACACGATACGATAGAACCTAATAAATAGGATACAGATACGACGGGGATGTGTCTGTAGAAGTTAAATGTGTTTATAGTATTGGTCTTCTACTATGCATAATGAAGAGCCAAAAGAAATAAAAGAGTAGCTGAATTGCTTATACGGTAATACCAAATATTTAGAACATGCCAATTGTCAAAAGTTATTTAAAACAAAAATAAAGCTAAGAAAACTGATACGAAACATTCAATACTTTTGGTTCCATCCGTACTCATTGCCCTAAAAATATGAATTTTGTAGAGAAAAAAAAAGGTTAGACATCAGTATTTACTACTCCCTGCGTATCTGAAACATGTCCGAAATAAAAATATTTAATTTTAATACAATATACGTATTTGCTGTATCCGATACCTACCTGGGCATATCAGGCATGCATATGTATCAAATACGTATCCAATAATCATACACGACTTGTTTTGGAGTATCCGTGCTTCACAGACAACTTCACAGACAAGTGAATTAGTCAGGCTTACATTCTTATACCTAGGGCTGCAAGAAAAAACGAAAAAAAACCATTGAATTGGTCCGAACTGAACCCTAGTTTGTGGTCCCAATCCGTGGATTAATGGTCCGGTTCCTGTTTTAAAAATTTTAGAACTGTAGTATATGGTTCAGTCCATGGTTCTTTGGAATGGAACCACGGATTGACAGAAGCGGACTGTTCATATATGTCTAATATACTGTGGATTGGCCGAAGCGGACCGTTCATATATGTATAATACACACACATGCTATATGTGTTATTATACTTATCTAAATTTTTGTTTTTTCATCAATTACCTACGAAATTTTTGACATGCATTTTTTTTCTTCTTGTTTTCTCTCTTTTTCTGAATTCTGTGTCTTTATTTTTGTCATTCATTCATTCATTCATGTGTTGCTAAACTGTGAAATGACAAAATTATTATAAGTGGATCTATTATTGTACTTTTTTTAAAAACTATCTCATTAGATTTCTTTAATACTTATCGCCATCTTTTAAAAGTTAAAAGATACGTGTCATTCTTCTCCCTCGAACAATAAATGAGCATAAAGCGGAGTTAGAAAAGTTATTTTGCAGTCTAAGTTAGAGGTGGAACCAAAACCGAAACCTGATTGACAGATTGGTTTTGTTTGGTCTGTAGGACTTTTGATCCAGACACGGTCCTTAATTTCATGGAATCGGACCACTCTGACCGTATGCACTCCTACTTTTATACCTGTTCTTTAGAGTACTTTCCTAGTCACCGACAAGCTAACTTCAGTTGGGGCATTTTTCTTGCACCATATTATTTTATTGCATCTTTTCTTTCATCCAGTTCTTCCTCTTCCAGTATCATTGTAGCCTTTTCATATGCACCATTTTCTGGGTTTCTGTAAGCCATTTGTTCATGGCCAAATGAGGGTTATGAGATATTTGCTCATGGTTATGTTATGCAGCTGATTTATACCTAGTGGTATGAAGGCTTATTTCCACTTTTGTGCAACAGATGAACAAAGGAAAATCTAACAGTTCAACTTCAGCAAAAAGCCCAATTGATGATGGGGGTAAGGCTGGGGAATTATTTGCCGCTGAGTCACTTGAGGAATATGCCGAGTTTAGTAGAGATGTTGAAGATGATGGTGAAGATCAAGTTCAGGTTTGTAACTGACATGCAGAGGGTGAAAAATATGGTCTAGAGAGCTCTACTTTAGAGCTAAATAGACTCCTATGAACAAGCCTTTGTACACATACTGCAGCTATACGTACTGGTTGGGTTTTACTTCCTTTATTGTATTGGATACGGCTGATTCATAGCAAGATTGTCGGGTCATGTTCTTAGTATTGCTATGATTTTGGACAAGCTAGCAGATTTTTATTCTGTACTACTAGGATTCTGCTTTGGACGAACAGTCGGGGCAGAGCGGGTAAGGATCAAATTTTGGTGATACAAATTTCCATCTTGTAGTGTCTTGGTTTAGAACATCTCTTAAAAAATCAGGGCAAGTGGACAACATAAAGTGTGTGATCTGAACCAAATTTGTGCTGGAAAAATGGATCGCTGAATTTTGGAGTGTCAATTTTTTCCTGATAATATGAATCAATTATATGGTTACCGCTGTTCTAGCTGAATATTTTGTGTTTGCATAATCTGTCATCCAAATGGGACTCCTGGTGGCGGCCATCGGAGAAGAGTCATTTCCATACTTTTAGTGCATCTCTAGTTCTTCATTCTTAATAGTTTTACTTAAATTTGAGTAAAAAATTCATATAGTATTAAGTATTTCAATGGACAAACTCAAATCAAAGCATATATTCGAGTAAGAATAATGCTACGGACACAAATTGGACACAGATGTGTTCGGTATCGTTAGATGCATATGAAATTCTTAATAATTCAAGGGCTTCATATGTATTTAACGGTGGCGGATATATCTGTGTGAAAAAGTTTGTGTCCTTCAAGTAAAACTAATTGCATACTTAAACTTGTGAGAGGAAATAGCTTTTAAATTTTTTTGAATAAAGCTCAATTTGATATGAATTTTAAAAAAAGTAATTCAGATTTTGGTTATAAGTAAAGAAATTGGTAAGTGATGATCTTCTGTCCTAAATCAAAATTTAATTTAATTTAAATTTGAGTAAAAACTTCATTTGATAGGACTCCACTATGTAAACTCAAACCTAAGTATAAAATTTATTAAACCTTCATCAATCAGATAGTCATAGATTTGAACGAGAGAAAATAGCTTTAAAAAATTTGAGTAAAATTTTGAACCTTCTTGATTTCAGTCAAATTAATTTGACATAAATTTGAGTAAAAAAACTGAAATGGATTTAAAAAGTTTTTACTCAAATTTTAGCTTCGCATGAAAAAAAAGGCTTAGAGATGTTCTTATGCAGCATTACTAGTGGACATGAATGAACAAACTAGTTTAAGATTGGAGAGAGAGAAGAGAGAGACTCATGATGCATAGGAACTCAGAAAAGGTTAGTCACTTGTTATCAAAACAAGTTTTCATTCTCCTCCTCCCCCGCCATCCTCATCCACCACAACATGCTACCCATTCCTACGACAGGCCACCACCTCCGTAAATTCAGCAACTCCCCTGCTTTCAGGGTGACCGCGTTTCTTCCTTCCGACAACCCAATCGATACTGTCCAACCTCTGGCCACACCACATTCAATGACCCTTCCCTCAGCCTCCCCTCCTCCAGCCACCACTTTCACCAACCCTCCAAAGATTCCTTCAGCTCCGGCCACCTCCTCTGGTGACTCCCATTCTGCCGGCAACCACGCCAACCACTTTCTCTTGATTCAAAACAAGTTATGAACACCAAAATGTTTTTTCGGTTTGATTTTTATGACAAACAAAAAACACAGAACAGAACCAAAATCAAGGCCAGTACGAACAGAAAACAGAAACCTTTAAATTGGTCACTATGCCAAATAGAGCTGTAGTGTCTTCCATTATTTCCTTTTTCAATACTTAATGCAGCAAAAGATTGAGGAACTGTTTGGTTGCCTTATTTGCAACAACCCAGGAGTTGGGTAGCAACAATAACCAATACAACAGTTGCCCACTTGGTTTTACAATCAATGATCAGCGGTAAAAACTGAAATAGCCAATATGGGAGGGCAGAACAAGCAGCATAATACAGAACAAAATATTGTGACCTAACGAGCACTCGTAATTATGGCCTACAGTTCGTTCTATAACAGCCCTAGACCATAAAAAGAATTACGCTGAAAAGAATTACAGATCAGTCTTATGGCCCTTCCACTAAATCATGAGTGTATTAATAGCCAGTGGGAGACTCCCGGTTAAAAAAGATTGTGGTTGTTGACACTTGCTCTCTGTGGGTAAGCATTCTAGAAATATCGAAACAAGGCAATCTTCACTTCTGGCAAAATTCCCAGATATCTATGAATGACGGTCTGTGTTGTTCGTCAGTACCAATCTCGCCTACTCATCTTTCAAGCACAAGCGTTCTGTATGAAAACACAAAATAGACATTACCAGATATAGATTTACCATCATAAATAAGAGAAAAGTGGCTTCTCAGAAAGCTAGATTAACAAATTGTTTAAGCATGTCTGTTAACTTTGAATATTAACTAGAACGCAATGACTTCTCAATTGATCTACATTACCGTCTGCGCAGCAAATGTGATACCTATGAGGTTTCATATGCCAAAAATTGGTTGGTCAAGAAAGATTCACTAAATGCAGGACGAAAATAAAAAACATAATGAAGTAAATTCTCCACCAGTGGGATAGCATGTTTAAAGAAAAAACTTGATTTTAAATCAAAATATCAGCAAATAACAAGTCCGACTTACCAGTAGGAACAAATCAACCAAAATTCCCCCAGCAAGCAAAAACAAATCATATTTATCATCTACTACAAAAGTACAAAAACTAAATCCCAATATTGGGATTTAGTCCCAGGTATATGCCTATGTACATGAATGTCAATAGCTAAAATCCAACATTCAAACCTTTACGCATAAACAGATATCGTGCGCATTATATGACAGGCAAATATTTTGCATCAAGGTGTCAGCAAGCCAACTGTTGAATCTTTGGGCACGTTTTTCGAGAACGGTGAATGTTGTTTATCACATCACTCGTCTGACAAACAAACCCCTTCCTGAAACACATACCAAAAAAAAGCTATTGTGTGATTTGGAAAGTACCAAAAAAAAGCTCATACAACCACCAAAAGTACACATTGCTTCATCAAATTGGTTAAAGCTACACAGCACTTCCACCTAATGTGATTTGGAAATATACCATCCTATTGTGTTGCATAACATTCGAGCCACAAATAGACTTTTAAAATGCAGCAGTTGCAAAATGAACATGGAGTGAAATGAAGTCCCATGAACATTATTCCAGTGAGAAATATAGCAAATTTTAGTGAAGCAGATTCCAGAAGTAATCCTGCACATTCAACGGAGAAATCAATCAAGTTGATAGAAAAACTAGGACAGCAAAGGATTGGTGTTTAGGGGCATCCAAATGCTCAAAAACTTTTGAGCAACTACAATTTTTTACTTATCAAAGCAAGCAACTATTTTTAGTATCGAATGTGTTGCAAATTCAAATCACAATACTTGGATATGTTTCTCTTTCGCACTAACCCCTGATTTTGGATAGCAGAAGGCAAACATAAAATTCTCTAGAACAAGATGTGATGCAAACACATTCTGTAAACAGTTGACAGCAAGGAGAAACCAATGCGCGAATGACAAACAATCCAAAAGAATATAATAAATAAGCAGAGAAGAGCGCACAAAACATGAGGGGTTATGTGGAAAGGCACAATTAGCATTAATGCCAACAGTTTAAAAGCGAAGTAGTGTGATGGCCCCAACGCCATGGATCTATAGATCCACAGCCAGGGAAAAACTTTCTGATCCAATAATTGACAAAGTTCACATCCAAAAACTATAATCTCATCATTCTGCATAACAACAACAGCAATAGCGTGATAATATAAAAGTAAAGCACAAAAGAAGAATCCTTACTTAAATACTCATAGGAAAGTATCATTGAGGTTCCCCATGCTGACATGCTGAAAAACCTTGGACCGAGTCCTCTGTATAAACCTTTCCAGCCATCATCCAAAACCAAGCCTTTAACAACTTGCCTTATGGTATGTCTCTTCTCGTGGCCCATGACCTATATTGCAAAAACTAGTTTAAAGGAAGAATCAACAAACTAAGCTACTAGCTGGAACATAATAATGCAAGCGGAAAGCACTTAGATTGTGTGCAAACCCTGAGGTTTTTGTTAATTCTTTTATAATCTTAACTTCAAAAATGATTGGAAGCCAATTTATCTGCCAAAATAGAATATGAACTTCTGCACAAATACAAGGGAGTGCCTCTCAATTCTCTAGTCCAACACCGCTTTGAATGCTCTTTTCTTGAGCGACGCAGAGAGGAGAGAGTTGGATGATGAAGTGAAAACTAATTATCTTTGGTTCAATTCTAAAGGCAAAGAGTGTACTGATAGGAAAGA
Organism: Arbutus unedo; assembly: GCA_014822125.1. Lineage (NCBI taxonomy): Eukaryota > Viridiplantae > Streptophyta > Magnoliopsida > Ericales > Ericaceae > Arbutus > Arbutus unedo. The sequence continues at coordinate 3,823 of JABCMJ010004383.1, read as the reverse complement.
AGCATGAGAGCCACTCCAAGTCTCCAACTACTTATACTAAAATGCAGATCCATCATGAAAAAAACTTTTCATTTTGATGGCAATAAGTACCCATCTGCCCAGCTAAGTAGCTTGAGTTATTCTGAATCAAGTAGAGATCCCCATACAATATAAAAGAGGAGGGCAATTCCATCACACAGTAAACTATCCAACCCGAATAAAAAAGAAGAGATTCGATGCAAACTAGGTATACCTGTAAGCGAGTTTTGATAGTATCCAATGGCGTTGTGACAGAAGATGCCATGGCACCAGCAAATATCCCTCCCGCAGCTTGAACACCAACTATAGTCCACTGGCTAGGAGTAGGTTTCTCACGCACACTATCATGACCTAAGAAACTGTTTGAAAGAAAAGCATACAGTAACGACAGGATTAATAGAAGGAAATGTGTCGTATGAAAGAAGAAAAAATCGTTGGAAAAAAAACAGATAACAGCATGTTCATAGATTCAGTACACTCTAAGACCAATTTATTTGCATAGACCATGCAAGTATTGCCTTCGCATGAAACCACGCAGTATGACTTTCTTCTACAGGTCATTCACAAGCTGTCATGCAACTAGAGAAGAACATAAATTGGTAGCATTCGTTTACTACCACAAAAAACGATTCTGCTGGGTAACTGTGTTCAAGTCACGGGAAAAGAACTCCTGCAAAGCCCCCAGAGACTTCTTCAGCCCTACAAGGTTTTAAGGTGCAAACCTTTGACACGGTTGCACAACGACCAGCATATTGAGATCGTTGCCTACTCGATTAAAGTGGGTTTGGCCACCACTAAGCAAAAAATTACAGAAAATGATGCACACACAAATTTCAAAAGATTGGCGCCCAAACCAACAACATTATTTCCATGTTGCTTTGTCGAGCAGGGATGTATTGTAACAAATATACATATATCATGCACACATTTTGAGCAGTAACTTAACCGCTCTTTTAGCAGGGGAAAGTGAGAGATCTTCAAAGTATTGGAGGTAGTAAGCACAAGTTGTGCATGAATTTGCAATTGAAAATTCCTAAATCATAGCTGCAACTTAAAACTTAAGATAAGCTACAAAACAATGCCCACAAGGGGCAAAAAGATCAACAAAACAAGGAAAAATCACTAAATTTGACCTGGGTTCTAAATTAAATAAGCTCCTACAACACATGAAGGATTAAATTAGGACAAGCACGCATGGATCACCTCCATATTAAGCGCTGGCTGGAACCATAACTTGCCCACCATACAGCACTGGATGGGGAATAAGTCATGACTGACAGACCAAAACCCCTATAGAGTCCCCGAATGCCGTCCACCTTCAAAACCTTGCGAACAACATCAAGTCCCCCATTGTAGGTTGCATGGCCTGAGTATCCTTGCACCATCAATCTTTGGCTAACCTGATCGAATGGAGATCGAAGATTATAGAATCCAAAAGTAAATATCCCATCAATGTTTTTAAAGAGGAACAATAAGACACCCAAAATCAAAATAAGAGGTGCCAATGACTCACTCTCAGGAAGAAACCCGTTATTGACAAAAAAGCAAATCAATACAAGAGTATCTCTCTTTCCAGTATTTTTTTAAACTAAAGCTATTTCAAACTTGACCACAATGTAAGGTGAAATTGAGCAGGAATTAAGTGTAAATAATTTCAAGATAGAGAAATTTCGCAAGTATGGAGGTCTGCCTTTCAAACTGACAGACACTATCTCAGTTCTACTATTCTCAATAGACTCCAAAACAAATCCCCACGTACCACATCAACTGGAACAAACACGGCTTGAGAACAAAGTGATGCTGCCATGCCGGCAATTCCATTAGCTAGAGCTGCCTCTGTAGGTTCTGATAATTTTAATGGTTCAACCAAACTGAAAGCAGCCACTTTTGTGGTCTCTAAAGCAGTAAGGAATATAATCCTGGCAGGAATTGCACCAGTAATGACTGTGCCAAACCCTCTGTATAACCCAGTGATTCCATCAGTCCGCAATATGTTTCTTATAATGGAAAATGCATTCTGCCCAACAGCATCCCTTGAAGCAACCTGCAGCCTGGTCTTCACAAGAGAAACAGGATATAGTGCTACCGTAACCCCGGTGAATATTCCAGCTCCTACGACATAAAACTTAGTTTTATCAAGCCTGCAGAATAGGTTTTGAGACGTGAATAAACTTAGAAAATCCAAATGCCAAATAGAAGAGAGGTCAATAAAACTGAAGAAAATCCATTTATAAACGAAGCTAAAATAGAGTTAGAATCACACTGACAAAAAGTGACAACAGCAATAGCAAACAGGGGTGACAGAATGCAGGGCAGGGAATTAGAATTCCTATGTTGCATCTTAAAGACAGGTCTTGTTAACCACTCAAAATCCTCTAGGAATGACTTGAGCAGTTTTCTTGGTCTTAAAATTCCTCGTGGTGGTAAATCAAAAACTTAAAAAGTACTCATGGCCCTTAAACCGACTTCCCAAAAGCAAGCAAATAAATTTTGCTATGTGCTCAAATAAAGAGAACGTCATTTCTCTTTCAACTTCGGACATAGAAGTCTTAAAGCATAACCAGTTTTCTGCTAACTCAGTTCTCTCCTTCAATAATTACTTTCGAAGAGTTCCTAGCTGCTCATTGATTTCTCTTCTTTAAATTATTTAATGAATGCTAACTCAGTTTTCCACTTCTCCCATAAGAGTATCATATCTCCTTACTCCAACCATCAAACTTCATATCGTCTTCCTCTTCTCAAATTCTGTCCCAAATAGACGAACAGGAACAAGCTGAAGAAAGGCTTCTTTTGTAAGCTAGAGACCGAAAACCAGATTTAACACTGTTTACCAGGAAAATCTTAATCAAATACAACATGTCAATGTGCATATTTGTGTTATGCCAAGTAGTTCCACATATGGTGCTCCTTGAGCTTATTAAAATGGCCTCAGATGTAAGGCTGTTACTTTTTCAGTTAAAGGGTGCCCAAGATTCCAAGCTAGTGTGCTAAAAGCCACCAGCCCTACAGCCTCCTCTTTATTATCCTCATTATGACATTAGGAGCACTTTCTAGCCTCATGTTTCCTTTTGCAGTACTTCAGATATCAATATACCCACAACCTTAAGTAAGAAGAGAAAGAAAATCGAAGATGCAAGCATGAGAGAGTTTGAGACGGCATATGACAATATTAGTCGTACTCGCGTAGATTTTGAGGGGAGCATAAGTACACCCCAGCTGCAATGCATCAATTACACAAGAAGTAGACGAAAGTAGGAATTAAGGAATATCCCTTGTTAGTTGTTACGTAATTAGGTTACATGTATAGGTTAACCCTAATGAGCCTCGGTGACTAGAGCCCAGGGTATCAGAGCCGTGGTAAAGAGCAAAAATAATAAAACCCTAAATCCAGCCGTCTGCCTCCGCCGCCCGCCGTCGGCGGTTATGCGCTGATCTTTCCGACCGCATAGCGCCTCCACTGCCATCATCGGCGTTTAGATCTGCTGCTCTTTTCCGATCTGCTGCTCTTTTCCCTACCTTGTTTGCCGTCGTCGCCGCAGCCGCCGTCCTTTCCTCCTAGCGTTGCCTCCTCTCTCTGCCGCCGACCTGCATCCTTCCTCCTCCATCACCGCCGCCTCTGATCTGCTGCTTGTCCAAATCTGGTGTATTCTCTCGTCTGCATCATGCTTCCTTGATCTGCATTGGTGCTGCTCCTTGGTTCTTCCTCTTTGGAAGATGAATGATCTGATTTGGTGGTTCATTGGGCTGATATAGTTGTCATAAGCGGGGTTTTTGTCCTATATTCTCTATTATCGTAGTCATGTCG
>JABCMJ010004382.1:0-17062 GCA_014822125.1 Arbutus unedo | reverse complement strand
GGGCCGCAAGTGAATTAAAATTAGGTCTTTATTTAGAATCTACAGTTGGAATCAAACAGAATCGATTTTATGATACATATATAGAAAAGTATAATAAAGTAATAAAAGTAGATTTCTGTTGGGGTAAAGCTAAACTTTAATTAGGGAAGTCCCATAATTCATTAAATATTATTCCACTTTTCCCAACATCATTCCAGACTATTTCGTAACTGGATATAGTTATTTTATGGGGCTGCCTTATTAGTCTATTTTTGGAGTTATTTTAATGGTGACGAATTATTAATTATTTTATTTACTAATCTTGACTTTTTTGTATTAGTAAGATTATTTTAACTATTTTTTGGACTTCATTATGCATTATGAACTACTTTTTTGTGAGTGCATGTTTTCTGCAAGGTATTTAACGGCTTAAAATTGGAAATGAAGTAAAATCAGACCGACCTTGCAATTTGGTTTTAATGAGGTTTTTTACATATACAATGGTTAAAAATTTTAATTTATATAAAGCGAGTTGAAAATGGAAAATTTAATTGACCTTTACTGAAATTTCTAATAAATACCGAAACTTTCTCTGGATTTCTAAAAAATGTAAAAAAAAATTCCCAAAGTTGTTTGAAATTGCACTGCGCCTCTCTTCTTTTGCTGACAATTGAAATAGACCCCCTTTCCGTACGAGACATTAGATTTTAGATGGAGAGCATGAGCCCTACTAATTTCATGCTCATACACTTCTTAAATGCCATTACTACCGGCTATCTACCCGTTCTCTCTCACACAATAACCATTACAACACACACAACTACACCCGTTCTAATTCCTAGTCGTCACAACACAAGATGAGTAGATCATGTTCAACAAATGGTGGTGGGATTTGGGTAACAAGATTAGAGCCTAACAGAGAAAACCCTACTATGCATGTTGAAATGGGAATGCACTGAGTGGATCATCTTTCAACAAAGAGCAATGCTACTAACACATCACGTTGTACATCAAGTTATACATCATGCGTATGCAACATCCACTAATTTGAACACATATCAAAATTTATAACACCCGCTTTACATTTTGTCTTATAATAATATGCCACGTAGACATAATGTACACTTCGATGTATAACTTAATGTGTTAGTAGACTTATTATTCAACAAATGGTGGTGGCATTTGGGTCACAATATTAGAGCCTAACAGAGAAAACTTTACGATGCATGCTAAAATGGGAATGCACTTTCTGGGATTGATGCAATCCAGTTACCCCAACCCTAGGTGGAATGGTTACAATGGATAGATGTAGACACAATGAATTGTGAAGGAGAAAATGTGGTTGTGGCTACTGATGCTACACGGTTTCAAGCACTTGAAAGTCAACTAAAATTCTTGAAGAATTTGATTCTCATCTATTTAGGGGTTATTTTCTTTCTTATCCCAATGAAATGAAAGTGTAACTTGGTTCTATATGTGCTGATGAAAGGAATGAATAAAATCCTAGTTTTTGGATACAAACAGCACTTTGCGAAAATATAATTTGTTTCTAGAAATATTAATCACACAAGCATCATTACTATTACAATGACCAAGCACCATCACCATTACAATGATCATTCCACGCTATTTAACCATTACCAAAAAACACATATTGGGCACTTAATAAATGCAATTGCCAAAGAATACCTGGTTTTCAGCCCTAGGAAAGAGTTTTCTAAGTTATGCAATGTATAGACTGACATAAGGTGACTTTAGCAATCTACTAGTTGCACGGAGGGCTCAATTCGCAAACTAAGGGATCATCTGGCAACTATTTGCTATTGTGCCAAACGAAAGTACCTCCCTTAGTCAATTCAAAATGCTAAGTCCACTGTGTTTCTACAACTGAAGCAACATAGTATGATTGTATTCACGTATAAGGCTATGCTTACTAATTTAGCCCAGTATGCACCCCATATTGTTGTTGATGAGAACAAAAAAGGCTAAATTTTGAGAATTGTCTCAGACGTGAACTTAAGAAGATAATGAAATCACTAAAGTTGCTAACATAGGCCAATGTTGTTGACCGAGATTTAATGATGGAGCTAAAGGAACAAGAAATCAATAAGATCAACAGTATTGTAAGAGACATAACTCTGGGAGCGGGAATAACAAAAATAAAGGAGGGTTAAGAAAAAAGAAGAACACGTGATCTAAAAGTGATAGTAATCAAAATGGGAATCAGAACCAGGCTGTCCCAAATTGCTCAGTATGTGGGAAGAACCATGCAAGACTGTGTCATTTAACAACTATCATTTGATTTGGTTGTTACTAGACGAGGCATTACAAAAAGAACTGTCCAAATGTCCGAACTAGGGCGAATGTTGTGCCAGTGAATACGAGTGCAAGAATATTGGGTAAATAGAACTTTAATGTTCGGGCACAAGGGAGAGCTTCTACTTTGGTGCCAGGGGACATGACGATGAGAATGTGGTGGCAGGTAACATGTTGATCTACTCTTTACCTAATTACGTATTGATATATTTGAGTTCTTCTCATTCTTGTATAATCGAGTTTTGCCATGAAATTACCTCTGAAGTTTGAGCCTCTTAGACTTGCACTTTTGGTCTCGCAACTAGTGAGTAGCGGCATGGTTTGTATAACAGTTTTTAAGAACTACAGTCTCTATTTCAATATTATCTGTCTATTTGTGGATTTGATACCTTTGGAGATATGTCACTTTGATGTCATCTTGAAATGGATTGGCTATCTATTAACTATGCTTCTATTGATTATACCAACAAAAATATTATCTTCCAAAGTTCTGAATAAGAGAAATTCAATGTCATAGGGATGAGAGTATCTTGCATTTGTGCTTGGTACTAGCCACCAAGGCTCGATTACTTAAGAAGGGCTATCAGGATTTTCTCCTCTTAACTACTTGAACAAAAGAATTGAAACTGTCAAATATTTTTGTAGTCCTAGAGATTATGGACTTTTTTTTTTCTAGAGGCCTATTTACCTAGGATACCAGTGGATTGAAAAATTAAATTCATGATAGAGGTGGCACCGGGGAGTCAACTAGTTTTAAAAGCTCCCTATCGTACAGCTCTGGTAGAACTGAAAGAACTAAAGTCTTAGTTACAAGCTCACTTAATAAAGGTTTTATCAGAACAAGTACTTTACCATGGAGTGTTCCTCTCTTCCTTGTCAAGAGAAAGGATGGAACTGTGAGATCATGTATTGGTTACCAGAAGTTGAACAATTTGATGATTAAAATAAGTGTCAGTTGTAGAGAATTGATGACCTGTTTAATCAATTACAGGACGCTTGAGTATTTTTCAAAATTGATTTTCGATCTAAGTACCACCAATTAAAAGTAAAGACAGAGGATATTCAAAAGACTGTATTTCGAACTCTCTCTGGTTACTATAAATTTCTTGTAATGCCATTTGGCATGACGGATGCACCAACAACATTTAGTGACTAAATAACTACTATATCTTCAAGAGTTATTTAGATGATTCATGATTGCATTCATAGACAAAATTATTGTCTAATCCAGAGACAAAGCTCAACATGTAGTACACTTGTGAATAGTATTATAGACATTATGGGAACAACGACTGTATGCCAAATTTAAAATGTAAGAGTTTTGGATATAGTGTCGTAGCATGAGTTATTGCTTATGCCCCACGACAATTGATGTCGCATGAGAAGAACTATTTTGTACATGATCTCGAGTTAACAACAGTGATATTTGTATTCAAGATTTTATGACATTATCTGTATGGAGTTTCTTGTGATACCTTACTCGACTATAAGAGCCTAAAGTATATTTTCACACAGAAAGAGCTGAATGTAGGGCGACAACATTAGTTGGATCAAATTAAGGACTATGATAGTAATATACAATCATTTGGGAAAGACAACATTATGATGGATGCTTCTAGCTAAAAAATGATAGAAAATTTGAGTTGTTTACTTACAGAGCAACAATTCTTACTTGACGAGATAGAACAAATGGAGCTAGAAGTAGTAATCCACTGCTCACATAATATGCAACGATTGTGGCTCAACCAACGATCATAGAGAAATTAAACTCATGCAAAAAAAAAAAAAAAGATATTACGTTGCAGAAGATTCGAGAAGGAATTGTTTACAATTACCACATCTAGACTTTTCGGTAATTTTAATTGCTTGATGAAGTTTCAGAATCAGATTTATGTTCTTAACATAGCGGATATTAGACTATGAATTCTGGATGAAAGTCACAAGAACAAACTTGATGAAGTGATTATTCGTTAAAACTTCTACTTTGATGGGAAGTAGAAATTGCAGTTCAATTAGAAAGCTAATGTTCTCTCTACCTATAAAAGAGTTTCTAGTCTTTCATCGTTTTAAGGTGACTAAATGCTAGAAAGGAAGGTAAGAAAGAGAAATTCGTCTTCCATCTAAGACTCAATGCTCTTTGTATAAATAATGCTTTAATTAACTTATGGAGTCCTTTAAGTTCCGCACGGATGATTTCAAATATGTTAATCGCCTTTATGAATATGGATACGATGTGCTTGATTATTTAATTTCCGCTTAATATTTATTGCGTGAGATCATAATAGTTCAAGATCTTGACTTGAATATAAGTTGTTAATGGTTCAACAACGTCAATTTTTTTCTTACATATTTTACACAATTCCCTCATACTATATTTGATGACTATCTAACTCTGTTACAGATATACTAGCGGGAAGGAATATGTTTTCATCTATTCTATTATATAGAAGGAGAGTCAAATTTGACGCCTCCATAGTTTTGAAAGTTTGTCATGATTTTTAACTTGTCAAAAATATATCTACCATAAAAACTATTTTTACACACTCCAAAATCCATTTTCTCCAAAATGGATACAAAATTAACTTACATAGATACAATTGATAATACCTTCACTCTTAAAAAAATTTGCCAACTTCTCAATAATCTCAAGCCCACTTTCCACTTCCATCTCTCTCTCTCTCACTCACGCACAATAGTATTTCCGTGCCTTCAATTCAGTTGAGTTGTTCACTTCAATGCAGAGAAGATTTCAAAAATTGCGGTTTTTTGTTTCGAAGTAGGACCGCAAACTCAACGTCTCTTTTATTTCGCTCTATAACTTCACAGATATATAACTTTATTTATGTTTTGATTTGTTTGATCAATCAATTTATAACGGTCACTAAATAACGATTTGTCTATACTCACAGCGAATCACGATAAATGATTATACTCATGTTCTAGTGATGACATATTAATTGTATCACGTATTTGATGATACTCAACTTACCCACGGCGTGTGCTCCGGCACTAGTTGTTAGTAAAAAAAAGAGACATTGTAGCTCAATTTGGAAAACCTCAATAGATGTCTATTCATGAGAAATATTAAGAGAGGTCTTCCAAAGATGATATTTTGGGAACCTTCCGGTATCCACTGGCAAATGGCGTGCGCACTATAAAAGCACGCAAGATACTGGACTGTAACAGGACTGTAAAATGCCCTTCACCTTGTCGCACTATACTCGCTCTGCGCTACTCTCTCTGCACAAACCATGGATCAGCACCACCTTTAATCTCTCTGTCTATGGAATTTCTCTCATTTTCTCTCTAGGACCCTAGCTATCCCAAATTTACGACCATTTTCTTTGGATTTTTTTATAAACATCCTTCTTTGGATCATCATTGGTGACGATGGTTGGAGAGTGGATTGAAGGAGGTGATCCGTGGAAGAACAAGGCTCGGTTGCTGCAGCTTCGTCTCAGAGACCGTTTCAGAGTCGCTGTCGACCGGCACCGGCGGCGGCCGAGTTTATCCGATGGCTATTTCTCCTTGACATTGCAACGGTGGCTCCAAAGGTTTCGCAGCTTCCGCACAGGCTCCTTGTCTTCTACCTCCGCTTTCTATCGGAAGAGAGGTAAGTTTGTACACACCCTTCGTTCGTCTTAGGCGACGAATTTTTTTTTTAAGAAAACAATGGTTTCTTGAATTTCGGTCTTTTGTCTATATCTTTATACTTGTGATTACTCTCGACAACGAATGAGAATGCAAACAAATTGACGAAAAACTATATAAGAAAGTCCCATTTTTTTTTTTACAAAAAATGATTTAGTTCAAACTCAGTCGTAGCCTCATTGCAAGAACTTTTGTTAGACACAAATCAACCCCGATTTTTCATGTTAAATTGTTTGAAGTAGTATATACATGTAAATGTCATCGCGCAACCCAAAAAATAATGCATCTGTGTGTTTATAACCACGCTCATATACGCATACTCAGATCATAATTGTAGCGTGAAATGTGGAAGAAAATGTGTGTTTTAGTAAAAGAACTCAGATTTGCCTCAATGCGGTCCTTCAAATTTTACAAAACATAAATCCATGAATGTGAATCGTACTATGGCAGTATTTTGCGGTATACATTCGCTGTAAGGGTAGAGTTTTCCAAAGAAGTAACATCACTTGTCTTGTGTCCTTGGCCAGTGGATTCTGGTGTTTTAAATAAGATTCATAAGTTGTCTTTTGTTCCTTGGCTAGTGGTCTTTTGCATCAATATGTTGATTTATTGTTTTAATCCTACCAATCTGATGTTTATCACATTGTTTGGAGATTTGAGAAATTATGTTCTCTAGTCAAATTTTGAATGTGGAAAGCCTGGAACCAAATCCATATTCCCTCATGAGTTTTGTTGAGACTTGAATGAGATAAGGTTGTTGGAGATTGAATTGAGTGAAATGTTTAAGATGGAAATCCTGTAATGAATTAGAAGCCTCGATAGTGTTGTTTTAGGCTTGTTTGCCCAAAGTTGAGCACATTTCTATAGGAAAATAATAATAAAGGCTCTGGCTCCTTCCTTTTGTCGTAGGTTCCGATTTAGAAACATTTCGGTTCCTTTGTCATTTTGGTAGGGCCACGTGATTTTCGACAAACGGGATTTTTTATTCTAACACAAGCTATGTATTCAGAGATTTTATTTCAATCTCTCATATGTTGATTAAATGCCTTCAAGCAACTGAAATTTAAGGAGGTAGTCATAAAGATATCGTACTACGATAATAATATATCTATTTAAGAGAGAATCCTTATATCAACGTTGCTATAAATACTATACATGGTCAAGAACGTGAAACCGAGAGTATATTGCCATTAAGCATGTAGAAAGTCAACAAACTTGAGGAAGTTGCAGAGATTTCGACAATTGAATAAACATTTTTTTTTTGGATAATCAATAGAATATGCCTATCAGTAACGAAACTGAAACAAACTTTAGTGTCAACCTATTCATGGGGCGGTTGGAGTATGAATATCAATGTGATATAGAGCTGACATATTATGGTCACAGAAGAAAATAGAAACCAACTAACACAGGGAAAATGCTGTTGGAAGTGTTCTCTCATGCATGATGATGAAATAGTATTATGTTTGGGTGGGTTTTTTGTTATCGACACTTCCTTGGGCAGTAATCATATCGAGTTCATCTGTTGGAAGCCAAGAATGAAAGGTAGGAATCATTCTTATTACTGCTTGTCTCCAAGATTTGTATTCTTGTCTTCCTCTTCTCTTGAAAAATAAAGGAACCTCAATAAAGCTGGAGGAGCAGAGTACAAACTAGAGATTCAAGGTCAAAAAACAAAAAGGGGTCTGGAGGAGTTTGTTTTCCTTAAAAAAAAACGATAAGCAAGTGATTACATACATAGAAAAGAGCATATAGGGTATGATACCCAAAAGCCCATTTATTACACAATTTAGACAAAAGTGTACAAAAGACTTTGTAGTCCTATGTAGACAAAGGACAGAAGCATCCCAGACTGCAAAAGAAGTGACTCTAAAAAGTCCATGTACGAACTAGGCTTAGGGTCACCTCCTGCATCAACCAACCATACAGACTGACCAAAAATCGACTCTTGATAGGTGAAATGGGCTCCTCCACACCTTGGAAGGATCTTCGATGGAGTTGGAGCCAAATCATCCGCTCCAAACACGTCGGGTGAGCAACCATGCCTTCTTTCTACGCTTCCGGTTTCCCTGCCCGACCTCCTCTCCAGCTTGCCATAGTCCCTGCCACACCACTTTTGGACCCAATAAATTTAGGAGAAACTGAAATAGGCTAAACAGACAGTCAGATTCAACACTTATCTAATCAGAGAAGGTTAAGTGTGTGCCATTCGTTTCTTGTCTAAGATTAGGTAGCTTGTTGGTTAGTTTCCGCCTCATTTGCACCTGTTTTACCTTCATTTTGAGGCCCGCATATATTTCTTTCCGCTTGTTGTCTTTTGAACTTATGAAGAACTTCCTATCGCCATTTTTCTTTGTGGAATTTTTTTTCACGAGCAGGATGTTGAAGTGATTAGTGATTGGGTTTTCCATGTGAACATGATTGCAGTTGTTAAGGACGTTGATGCAGTAGAAGATTCTGTCATTACTCGCATGCTTCAAGCTTTAGCTGTTCCTGTTCTTGGAAACGTATGTCATGTTTTTATGCATGGCCTTAATCATGTCCAGGTAAGGTGAATTAACTGAGAGTGAATTATCAGAAGTCAAAAAGCTGTTTTTCCGAAGATTTGCAGGAACTAATTTTGCATGTATTCTAGATATATGGTGCAGAAAAACTACATCAGGCATTGGTAAATAGACCAGGAAATCAACCTCTCATAACGGTATGCAGCATCTGTATACTTTTCAACTGAAAATTTTCTTTTGTCCTCTTGTTGCTAGACTATTCTTGAAATTACCTTTCGTTGAACTGTGAGTTTGCTTTCCTTGTAATAATCATTCGGTCTAAAAACTGATTGTAGGTTAGCAATCATGTTGCTTCAATGGATGACCCATTGGTTATTGCTTCGTTGCTTCCTCCAAGCATTCTATTGGATGCCTATAGATTGAGGTGGACACTTTGTGCAACTGATAAATGTTTCCGCAATCCTGTGACATCTGCGTTCTTTAGGTCGGTCAAAGTTTTGCCAGTTTCCCGTGGTGATGGGATTTATCAGAAGGTAATCTTCCATACTACGTCTTAGTGTAACATGCAGATAACTATGCACCTGTTTTATGGTATTAGAATTTAGAACTTTGCGTGCTCTGTACATAAAATTGGATTATTTTCTATACTATTACTAAGTTTCACTAGCCTCTAGGCTCTGGGAAGAGAACTGGGTATTTTAAGTAGAATAACTCAGCTGCAAGCATAGCCACAAGCCCACAACTTCTACTACTACATGCTAAGAAAAAAAAACATTCAATGCAAGCATAGCCAAATTATTCAAAGCAAATTGTATTGCATGTTATTTATTTATTTCTAGTAGTATGCTTTGTGGCTATGCTTGCAGCTGAGTTTTTCTACTGGTTGATGCAGAATGTAGAAGTCCAAAATTCATGCACATGCACAACACTTTGAGGCTTAGTATGATGTCCTTTCGGTACATTTAGTTTCCTACTTAATTATGGTTTGAGTAAGAGTCTTTGGGTTGTTACCTCTTGGTATTAGGGTGCGTGGCTATGTAAGATGGACTCTTCAAAATGTTCAAAGTAACTGTGTCCGACGCCCGACCCTCGGGTGAGGCTACGTGTTGCGTCTCCAACATACTTATTGGACATTATCCTAGCAAGTGTAGTTGACTAGTTGGTCATTCAAATTTACCATGTATATGCAAAGAGCTCCTATAGTATGTATTAAATGCTTTAAGACACTTCACAAATGCCGTTTATCTAATAAAACGAAACACTAAGAATGTGAATATTTTGGCTTGTCTCCATGTTCTAGAAATTAAAAAAAGAAGAAGACATAAATACACTTTGACACATACCAGGACTCAACATTCGTACCGGATTCCCTGCAACATAGGTTCCCAGTGTTCTTGTGTCTTGTTAGGGTATTAGCTTATAACTAACAGGCCTTGGCATTAAATTAGTCAAACCTAGATTAATAGAATTTGATGGTTATTCAGCTACATTCCTCGCGTGCTTCCTCTCTCCCCTTCTACTGTGCTACATCAACTTGATATCAGAGCATACTTCCATCCTCTCTCTTTTCTTCTCTCTTGAGCATTAATTCTCCCTTTTTCTTTTGCCAATATGGGATGATGACATCTAAGCATCATCACGAGTACCCTCGGTTGGCTTCATTGCAACTGTTTGCTGAACCCGATGCGCCATGTATGGCCCGTCATTAAACTCAAACCTGTTATAGTGCCCGACTCCTTCAACCATCTCTTTCCTCATCGCAGAACACTGATAGTATGTGATCTCTTTTGCAATCTCAAGCCCGTGCACCAGAAACATATTGAAATGACTTGAAAACCTCGACGTAGCTTTCCTTGCTGAGAAAGAACCTGTCAAACTCTAGCCCCAAGCGTCAGGCTTTCTCATCTTTATTGCAAACCCCAGCAGTAAACCGCCTGCTTCATGAATCCTCGTGGTCAATTCAAACCCTAATCTTCAACTTTATAGTCTCCTCCTTCTAACCTTTCTATATCGGGCACAATTGAATATGCATTTTCAAAATCATAACGGTTCTAGAGCCATTCCCCAACACACGATTCCTTTTTTTTTCCCTTCTACTGAGAAAACTGGAATGAAAAAATGGGACTATGTACTGTTACCATTGATTATACAGTTAATCAGAGAAGATATCCGGCACCATCTACAACCTCTGGTCAAGTTGCAACTTCAACCATTCCTTTGCTCGAGCGGAGTAAGTATCCGTAATCGTGTGGCCCGGTGTTTCGCATATTGAACCTGTTTGACCCAGCCAGACCTAGCACTACTCGAAGCAGAAAATTCTCTTGGCAATCTGTTTTGTTTTGTTGGTCGTGTCTTTCCTTTAATCTGGTGAGTGGTGACCAATACAAAGTTAAATACAAAATTTGATTCCTTACATTAGTTTCCTATTATTTTTTAGTAAGAGTCCAATGAGTTGTTCAATTTTGGACTTTTAGTATAACATTTTCTCATTCTTTTTGGGATTCCTAGTTTTCTGGTCCCGGATTTTAGATCATCAGCCTATGAATAAGATGGTTTGGCATTGAATTAACTTTACTCCAGTTGAATTAATTGAAGTGCGAGTTGATAGCCCATGGCCATTGTGTGCTTCCTCCCTCCCGTTCTGTATCTGTATTGCTTGAAAGCTGATGTCACTTTTTGGTTGAATCTCTTATTTTCGAGATGGTATTTAAGTTTTATGATGTTGCGATAGCTGGAATAACAAACTGAGATGGACGGTCGTAAAACTATTTTTTGATTCAAGAGGAATGATTTCAGTTCCAGCGTTCTTAAAAGTACATTTTATGTTTGTAGCTCATCACTGCTGAGTTTAAATTGTTCCTATGTGAATTCATGTGTTTCGAGATTTAGTACATTATTAACTTCTTTTTTGTTGCCCAGCTTTTTCCTCACTCTCCTAATGGATTCAACTTTTAAGTGTACTTAAACCATTTTCATGACATTTGTTATTGCCATCTGTCACCTTTGCAAGCCATTTTGAATTATATTGGCTTTTGCAATGTGTAGTTAGATATGTTACTTTTTACTGGAGGATAAAGTAACAGAAACATGCAATTTCGTTGGTATCTTGCTATTTTTCGATGCTTGTTCTCTGCACAATACATATCGGAGGATTACAGTTGCATTTCTCCAATGGAGAATATGAGCGATCTTGTGATGGCAGTACCTTTTTCTTTTTCAATGTTGTGAATTTATGTCTTTTTGCCTAGTATGACATGATTTTCTTTGTTTAGTAACTTTTAGGTGAATAGTAAAGGATATGCCTCGACTAAATTTTTCTCTTTAATTTAGTTGGAAAATATACCTTTTCATTCTTTTGCATTTTTGGCTGTGTTTGGTTTATCTGATTAATATTTACGTGGTGTTTATGTGCTCAGTTTATTTGTTTGGTGTGCCCCAGGGAATGGACATGGCTATCTCAAAATTGAACCATGGGGGCTGGGTGCATATATTCCCGGAGGGTAGTCGCTCTCGAGATGGTGGAAGAACAATGTCGTCTGCCAAGAGAGGGGTTGGGAGGTTAGAAATTTCTAATGATAAAATTCCTTGCTGGTATCATATGATTCACTGGCTTTCAGTCAACAATCTTTGAATAATTAGGTACTTGTACTAGAATCAATAACTTTAACTGGGGTGTGAACATAGCCTTTTCTCTGTGAAATCTATTCTATCATACGAAGCCATTACTGAGGTTTGTCCAAGAAGTAGTTTTCATGACTTTTTTTGGTGTGATGTGAGAAGAGTCCCGGTATTGCCACTTGGAAAAGTTTTTAAGGACGAACTTTACTGAAACTAGTAGTGACTGAGTGGAGAAGAAAAAGTAGTGTGATGAGTTAAGGCCCACATGCGTTGTGCTTGGCCCTGCTCTTGTGCATCATTATCTATGGTCCTCAGAGCAGCAATCTGATCATATCGCTTGAGCACCAGCCTTCCCTTGCATTCTTTTTGGCAGATTTTTTTTGACAAAAAATAGAGAAAAGTAATTTGACAAGAAGCTGGGCATGTGTGGAGCAAAGAACCATAGCGATCAATGAATGTGTGGAAAGTTGCTCAGAACTATTTTTGTGCAAAGAATGGTCTTTTATAACTCTGGGAATGGGTTGATTCGTCGATGCCATAATCTGGATATCCATTTACTGATCTGATGCATTATTTCCATTTATGCTGTGTAAGGAGCTCTCAAGATTGGTTTTCTGGCGGTGAAGATGTGTACAAATGTGGAGAACATTAGGAACATGGCCTTAAAATTATTGGGGCGAAGTCCTGACAAGTGTTTGCAGAGGACTAGAGAATCAGAGACAAAGCCAATAAAAAATAATAATTCAGAAGATAATCAAAAGTTATTTTTGTGAGCATGTAAAAAGTTTCTATTATCGTGAAGCTTTATTCAAGACAGGTAGCCCATTGTTTTCAAAATATCCTCACCCAGAATAAAAGGTTTCCCCATTGGAAAGAAATCGCTGATGCTGTTGCATTAGGTATGGGGAATACACCAACATCTTTACACTTATTAAGCCTGTGTGATTTAGGTTAACTAAAAGGAGCTGCGATTATGTTTATGAGGTGAGACACCTGTTAGCCGTCATTACTGTTCTACTCTCTCCCCCCGCCTCATGGTTGGGTTTTTCTTTTACTTTGTTTCTTTCTTTTATTTTTTCCGTACACTTCAATTGCACATTTTCTAGATTGTTTGATTTTCCTGTATCTGCTTCTTTCAGTTGGGTACATGGATTCGGGTACAAGTATTGGGTGCGGATATGAGTCTTAAGTGTCAGATTCGTTTAATTTTCAAATCAAGGACACAGGAATGTGCCAAAATAACCAAATTTTCCAGTATATTTGTTTTAGTTTCTCAGATAAGCTGGTTCCGAAGTGTCTCATGGCATTTCACGCATATTAAAGGAGTTTCACGTATAGTTCATCGGGAATTCAAATTACAATACATTCTTGCTAGATAATGCCCAACTAAATATGTGGGACACAGATCCCAGAGCCTTATTTTAGTCTCAAGTGTCAGACACTGGTATCTTATAATTTATAAATTTAGAAGGATCCATGTAACATAGGTTGGGTCAGAAACAAAATCCATTTTCTTACATGTTTCAACTCTCAACAGGTTGGTCCTTGATGCAGACAATATCCCTTTGGTGATTCCATTTGTACATACTGGGATGCAAGATGTCATGCCTATTGGAGCCAAGTTCCCCCGGATTGGGAAGATGGTACATATTTGAGTTCCTCCTATACATTTTATCCTACGTGGTTTCGCACAGAATTGTGACTACTGTATCTCAGTACCCTGCCTCACCCTTTGCTTCACTCTATAAGTTAAATTTTAAAAAATTCTGATAATGCTAAGGGGGGAAATTAGCAATCTTAGGTTGTATCACGCTCCTTATTAGGCTTTTGTGTTTTAAAGTAAAAAACCTAAGTGGACTGATCATGTAAATAGGGCCACCGTCTTCTGTAGGTGACCTGTTCGTATCAGACAACTGTTTCATAGTTTCTTATTTTTCATATTCTGAGCTATTGCCTTGAACAACTATTGTTTGTACTTCACTCACCTGTGGCATTGAACAACTATGTTGTATACTTAACTTGAATCCTAGGTGAGTGTTCTTATTGGTGATCCCATCTATTTGGACGACTTACTCATGGAAGGAAGCCACAATGAAGAAAGAGGAAACCTATATGATGCTGTATCTTCAAGGATTGGAAATCGGCTACAGGAACTGAAGGTTAAAGTCGAAAGATTAGCTGTCGAGCAATCACTTCAATCACAAAACTACCCCAGCTGTTGTACAGAACGAGCAGCAGGAATTTTGCAGCAAATTGATTGGGAATCCCTTGGTATGCAAACTTACCTAACTCCTGAAGAGGATTCGTCTACACAGACAGAAGATTTTGTATCTGAAAGGAAGATAAATCTCAACCATCCAAAAGAGCTCGATTCACCTGAACGATACTTCAAAGCCCTGTCTTATGAAGGTGGAATAATGTCAAGGATGCGAGGTTATGTGGATCCAACTGAGCTAATGGGATTTGCTGCTAGAGGATTATTCATTAACCTTCAAGTAAGGGAAAATCTGATATTCTAGGGGTACTGGACTCTGATATTCTTCGGGTTAGCCCAGTAATGCCGTGGAATTTTTTTTGGAGGTTTGTCTAGGACAACGGTGGAATTCCTGCTGAGTGCTGAAAATATACTTTGACTTTGTAGTACAAAATATAACTAGAGGCATCCAAGGCCTTAGGAACTGCCTTGAGAAGATAGTATTTACTGCATACAGATACAAAAATTTATGGACGAAATAATGTTGAATTTTAGGGTGAAACCGTGTTTGGTGGAGGTTAAAGCTACTTTGCCGTTGGAAAGTCGATAATAAGGCAAAAACTTGATTATTTATTGGCTTTTTGTTTGTTTTGGTTCCAGATGTCTCCCTGCAAGTACTTTTGTCTTCTCTAATGATATTTTATGTTGACTCTAGATGGCAGCTCATATTGTTCCTTTATAATCATGGGTAAGAGGCAGAAATGTATGGTTTGTTTTTGAAGTCAAGATCCTTTTATGTGATTCAAAATAGAACTCATTCTACTTTGATTTGACAATTCGAGTCGTGCATTTTAAGTTTAAGTGTGCTTATTATCCATGCAGAATATAAGAGTGATTAGACATCAGTAAAGACTTGATCAAATAATATTAGACATAAGAGAAATAGATGGTTGGTGTTAGTTGTTTATTTTTCTTGCAACAAGTATGCTCCATTTAGATAGAAGCAAAGAAAAAAAGAACCTGGAAGTCCTGACCTTTGCACAAATGTCTTATTAATTTAATTTTCTGCGTGAGTGATCAATATATTGAGGTCTACTTTAAGTGGTTACGAAAAGAAATTTTAGAAAAAAGATGAGTTCATATATTTTTCTGGGAAAAAAAAAGTTTTAAAAAAAAGGCTTTTTAAAAATCTATTTTTATCTTTTTTAGCATTTATAATTAAGATTTACTATTTAAGGACAGAGATAGTTAAGTTGGCGGGACCTGCTTGTAATATCCTACCTAAGTATTTGAAGTACATTTATATTTTTTTTATAGTAACGGCCGGGTGTTATAATTTTAGTTGAGGTAACCATGTTGCGGTACATTCTTAATTTTCAAAGAATTTCTATTTGATTTTTTCATTTCAGATTAGGGTTGGTTGTTGTTATAATTATTGAATTCTCGGAATTCTTTGTTGGAATCATGTTATGTGTTAATTATGTCTCAGAGTGGTTGAGTGCCGATGAACAATTTAGCATACAGACATAATGAAAGTGCTAATACTCGGGTGAATAGCCGAATAAATCATTGAGTGAACTTAATGAACCGGGTGAGGCTCCCAACTGCTATGTTTCCCAACTTTACGTTTTTTTATACGTCGTGTCTTAGATTAAAATATTTTACTTTACTTCCGCTACAATTAGATTTCATTTGAAAGACACGACGCGGTTTAAAAACATAGCTCGATTTAATACATAATTTGACTTATGACACAATACGACTAATGACACAACTCGATTAAAGACACAAAAAGACTAATGACACTTCATAGTCTAGTCATAATACGACTAATATCATGGCTAACTACATGCCACCATGATGAAAAGTGATAACCCACAAATCACAATATCCAAATTTTCAACAGCACAATGTTCTCTTTCAATTGTATAACGGGGATTTTTAAGTTCAATGTCAAAAATAATTCACTAATCTTAAGTGCTCAATAATCAATAAATTTATCAATAATGAAGCGATAATTAAAAGTACGAGAAAATACATAAATATGCATGTGATGTAAAAATGTTGCTTAACATGGCCTTGGTTGGATCAAGAATAATAATATGGCTTAACAATGTTTGGGTGTCACATCATAATAACGGAATTCAAATAAAGTACACGTGTATATCTCATTATGGTTAATATCTGTTATATAAACGTGGTAAAACGGTTGATGCGTTAGAGATTCTAAGTCCAAATATTATGCCAAAGTTCAAAAAAAAGAAAAGTAGGTAGTTCAACAGGTTGAGAGGCAATCGTTTTGTATGTCTGCATCCGAAAGGCCAATTTGCTGTGTAGAGATGATCCCGCGGTTGGGATCTAGACATCTAGTCTGGTATGTTTAGCCATAGTCTCTTGGCTACTAAGCTCTGTCCTCTCAATCCTCTCTTGGACAGTCTGCTCAATCCTCACGAAATCTCCTTTGTTTTTAGTTGCTTGGGTCGAATTTCACAATGCCTTTGTCTTTGGCTTGGTGAAGGGGGCAGTCAAAATTGGATCGGCTTAGGGAAGGCTAGCAATCAAAGTTGGATTGACCATGGGATAAGCTGGAGTTTTGGATGGATTTAGGAATGATGGGGTCGACTGCTGCAGTTGAAGACTATTTCTAGGTAACACTTTTCTTTATTTTCAAGTCTGCCCATCTTATCATCAATGGCTCAACGACCAGTCTCTTTGATGTCTTTTTTCTCTTAGGAGTTCCCCTAAGAGCGTTCACGACTGGACAAACAAATAACAAAACAGAATAGTAAGCCCGAAACAA
>JABCMJ010004381.1:0-13550 GCA_014822125.1 Arbutus unedo | reverse complement strand
ATATATATATAGTATATATATATATATATAGTATATATATTCATATATATATAGTAAAGATATATATGTATATAGTATGTATACGAATATATATATATATATATACTTATATATATATATATAGTAAAGATATATATGTATATAGTATGTATACGCATATATATATAGTATATATATATATATATATATAGTATATATATATATATATATATTATATATATATATATATATATATATATATATATAGTATGTGAATATATATATGTATAATATATATATGTATAATATATATATATATATATTATACATATATATATACATACACATGTTTTTGAAAATATATATAATTGATTTTTGAAAATAATAAAAATTATTTTTGATTTTTTGTAATTAAAACATCTACGCAAACATGTTTTTTTCTCCAAACACAAAAAATTCAAAAAATAAAAACAGAAAATAGGAAACAAAATAGTTTCCAAATATGACCTTAAAATGGAGTTTCAATTTCACTTTGTTACCTATTTCAAAGTTTTCATTTCAGTTCGATTTTGATGAAAAAATCCATAAGCATTTGGAAATGTTCTGACGATTCTTTCAAAATAAGTCTGTATTTCGATACGTACAACTTTATGATTTCATTACATAATAATTTTGAAACTAGTGTGCATTCCTTATAAAAGTGAACTGGTAATGCTCAAATTTCTCAAAACATTAATGAATACATCAAAAATCCTATTTTCATTTATTAAACAATATTTAAATGAAATAAACCTTAACAATTATTTGAATATTAATAGTACTTACTTTGGAACTACATAATTGAAAATGATTGAATTACCCGTTGGAGTTATATTTATTACTCAAAATAAAATAATTTAAATAGGAGAGCAAACATTCTAGAGGTATGACATTCAAGTGAACAGCTCATCTCCATCAACTCCTGGCACTTTCTGTATATGCATCTCCTCTGTTTGCATATCCCTATATGGTATGAAACACCAAGAGTAGAAAAGTTACACCGATGAGTAATGAAACTCAGTAGATAAGATTTTTCGAAAAACTAAACCCAAAAGTGATAAAACATAAAAACAGGTCTAAACACTAAACAGTTGAAATAACTATTATGTTTTATAACATGAACTATAAGGAAAGGTGTAATGAATAAACAACTTGGTAAGTTTTATTGAATCCTCTTATTTTTTTAGGTACTCTTATAAGGAATTCCATATATTCCCTTATACACTAGCATAGGGCACCTGGTTGGCATCGACTAGTTCTTACTTATCAAAGACCATAGTTTGAAGTATAACCCGACAAGGAAAAAACCTACTACCGTCTACTCAAGTCAATGCCTACCTCACCTTAGTTAGACCCATGAACATGACATCACTAGTTTCATTCACAACGTACTTTAATTGTTTCTTCTTATCGGCTCAAATACGCGCAATACTCTGGCTGTCATTCCCTTGGGGTCCATAGCTGCCTTCGCAGGCGTCTCCGAAATCACCCTTTATCGTTTCCTCCTTTTAACAATACAACATCCAGTGAAATTTCAAACCCCAAAATCATGCCATACCAGGCCAACCACACTAAATTATCAATTTTTTATTAAATTTCTCACAAGTTTCTACCATATCTACTATTTATACTGAACACCCAATACCTTTCGCTGCTTTATTTAGGTGCCGTTCGAATAAGTGTTTCTATCGTGTATTCTAAGTTTTCCCGTTAAACTCTAAATTCACATATCATGTTCATTATCCGTGATCTTTTAATTCTACACACATCGTAACGTTTTCAACATGATTTAATCTCAACCCTCAATAGCATAACGACTGAACTCAGAACCACCACCACCAATTGTAAACCTTAAATATACACTAAACACATCTTATGTTTCGGTATCTTACATAACCACAACATGTATATCAATAATGTAATTTATGCATTGAACATTATCCTCATAGGTTAACAAAAATTCCGTGAACATATCAATTACGCGTGAATACATGTGCGATGTGTGGAAGCTCAAAAATAAGATTTTAAATAGTCTGTAAAACAAAGTCTGAGAGCATAAACATGGTCTTAAATTAATATGTATATTCTATCGAAACTATCTATTTTTCAACAGATCGCTCGAGTGGCCTATAGTTTGCTTGAGCAAGCTACTAGGTTACATGTTTCGGATAATTGAATCACTGATCAGAATCTGACAAAAACAAAGAGGTCGATCAAGTGGTCTAAATCTCACTTGAGCAAGTTATCGTTTTCTCCAGATTCTAAATTTTAAGATTTTTGCAAAACTAGTTCAAACAGACAAGTTATCGTTCAAACATAATATGAATATCGCCAAACTAATTATAGGCAATTTCAATATTAGTGTAGATCATGCTATTGCCCTAACTAATTTGATCGAACCTATAAAAAACACATGGAATAAATCAACAAGAACAAGATAAATAAATCCTATTCATGCTTTTCTAATTATGCCTTCAACAACTACGTCTAACAATAGTAAAATCAAACCCTAGGATTGGTAGGTAACCACACCTACCTTTATCTGACGAACAAAGAGAAAAAGAATCGTGAATCAACAGAAAACGAATCAAATAGAACCTCCTCCAAGAACTCACAACTATTTGTAAAATTTCTTAAAAAGTCTCTTTCAAATGCCCTCTATATTTCTGATTTCATAAACAAATGTAAAAGAAAAACATATAACCCTTATGTTTGTATAATAATTTTAACCCTTAAATGCGTAATCATGGTCATAAAATCATAGTAAAATCGATTTTCTCTCATCAAATCATCATAACACCTAGTACAATGTAAGGATCCAATTTTTTTTGAACATTTATATTAATATACGGATTAATAAGGATAATTAATATAGAGTATGTAAAATTGGTGTAATAAGATGATTTGAGGTCAATGTGATATAACATAGTAGCCTTGGGGTCTCGTAGTAATATGTGACATACTTGAGGGATGTAAGTGTAATTTTGGGGTATTAGATTTGGTCTATATTAGACAAAACCATTTGGTCATAACACAAAACTCATCTCATCTCTCTCTCTCTCTTACGGTTGATACTCCTATCCAAACCCTCCATCCGAAACTTATTCCAAAATTCGATTCCTTCAAGATTTTACTCTTTTCCCTCACCTTTGGCTGATATCCAATGGTGGTTTGCAATCATTTGCTTGGAAGAGGTGTTTTTGACATTCTACAACATTTGGAAGTTAGGGTTTGAAGTTAGAGTTATGATTCTTGCATCCAAGTGTCGAGGTAGGGATTTCTCAATCCTATTACGCGTATAGAACTTGATTTGAAAACTCTTAGTTCAAATATTAAAATTTGTTGAAAATACCTTTATTCGTGCACGATGCACCGGTGCCTTAGTTTTTAATGCACCGGTGTTAATTGCTTGTAGTATCTTGGCTTTAAGTACTTACACTGCTGTCAAGGTTTTTGATACACCAATGCCTCCCCTTCTCAATATCACCAACTCTGAACTTTGTATACTTAATTCGGTGCCTTTAGCTTACAGCATCTCACTTTGTATACTTACACCGGTGTCTTGATTTTTGATACACCGGTGTCGTATTTCAAAACTCTATTGGTGCAAACTAAGCATTGGTACCTTATTTTTGGGCACACTAGTGCTTTGAATCTTGAAACTTTTCATTGGTTTTGCCTTGGATACTTGTTTCGGCATATTCTTCTACTTGAATTACAACTCCATGAACTCTAAAACTTATTCTTTCTTGGACACAAAATGTTGGCTTCTATTTGTGGTTTTAGATTTATGTTAAACATTGTATTATGTCATTATTGAGAACAAAAGAAATGAATTACATGACATACATTGATATTGGACTTGTTAGATGAAATTAATGAACTCTATGAGTTATGTGCACATTTTTACGATACGACACAATTGTTATGAGACACGTGGTATACGTGAACACCGTACTAGAATCTTTCGGGAATGCTAGACAGGGCCAAAAACTAAAATCCTTCAAGAATGCCAGGAATAGTTTTGAACTAGAATCCTTCAAGAATGTTAGGCTGATATGAACTGGTCCCAATCGAAAAATACCAAGAATGATATATTGACACATAATAAAAATATATTGATAATACACATGATTCATGGAATCGTAATTGATGAATTGAGGAACCATAACATATTGTGAGTTGTTTATGCTCATCTATTGATTCATTATTGCTTCCTCGTACTTTCTCGCTATCTTGTATAGAAATTAATGTTCACATGACTTATTATATCATGTTATATACATGTAATACTCGTGTAGATTTTTCTACTAGGCTGTCTAGCTCAACTCTTCTTTCTTTTCAGGTACAACCTTGGAGTGATCATAGCATGTGGTGCTTGACATGTATGGATTTATCTGCATATTTTGAATGATGCATTGGAGAAATTACTCAACATCTTTAATAGTTTATTTTTGAAAACATGTATCGTAACTCATACTTTATTCATTTTGATTCAAGTAATGTAAACTATCTAACTCCCTTTTTAATTTTTGGGAGATAGTGATCATGGGTCGAAACAATCTTTTTTATAATTCTCGTAGAACTTGGTACACTTTAGCTCTCATCAGTGGACCTTGGGGTTTCTGGTGAGATTATGAGTCTTTATCAATATGTAATGTATAAATTTATTATGTTTAAAATTGATAGCATGACAACTGCAGTTTCAAAATTTTAAGAGACCACTCAAGTGGTTCTCAGGTTGCTCAAGCGACCTAGTAGAAATAAAATCAAATTTTTAAACAATACTATTAAAATTACAATATTTAATGATTAAATAATTTTTAAAATGAATTGAAAATTTTAAATTATTACAGATTTACTACCAAGCTCACATGTTAGGCTGTTAGCTGTCGGGAGTTTACAATTCCAAGATGCGCAGTACTTTGGTCGTCATTCCCTTGGGGTCTGGAGCTACCTTTGCAAGGTGTTCCTGAGGTCAACCTCTACCGTCTCCAACTCCTCCTAGTAAGTGTCCTTTTAACAATAAAACATCTGGTGAAATCCCAAACCACAAAATCATGCCACAGTAGGCCAACTACACTAGGTTATCATTTTTTTATTAAATTTCCTCATAAGTTTCTACCATGTCTACTATTTATAACAAACACTTGATATCTTCCTCTGCCTTAGTCAGGTGCCATTCGAACTAGTGTTCCTAACGTGTATTCTAAGTTTTTCTGTTAAACCCAAAATTCACATATCATGTTCATTATCCATGATCTTTTAATTCTACACACATCTTAACGTTTTCAATATGATTTAATCACAAATCTCGATAGCACAATGGTTGAACCCAGAACCACCACCACCAATAGTAAACCTTCAATATAAACTAAACACATATCATGTTTCGGCATCTTACATAACCACAACATGTATATCAATAACGTAATTCATGCATTGAACATTATCCTCATAGGTTAACAACAATTCCATGAGCATATCAACTACGTGTGTATACATGTGCGATGTGTGTAAGCCCAAAAATAAGATTTTAAATATTCTGTAAAACAAAGTCCGAGAGCATAAACATGGTCTTCAACTAATCTAGATAATCTATAGAAACTATCTATTTTTCAACAGACCACTCGAGCGGTCTATAGCTCGCTTGAGCAAACTACTGGATTACGGGTTGTGGATAATTGCATCACTAATCAGAATCTGACAAAAACATAGAGGTCACTTGAGCTGCCTAGAGCTCACTATCGTTTTCTCCATATTTTGAATTTTATGATTTCTGCAAACTGGTTCAAGCAGACAAGTTATAGTTCGAACAGAATATGAATATCGCCAAACTAACTACTGGAAATTTCAATCTTAGTGTAGATCATGTTGTTGCCCAAGCCAATTTGATCGAGCTATCAAAAACACATGGAATCGATTGAAATCAACAAGAACAAGATAAACAAATCCTATTCATGCTTTCTAATCATGCCTTCAACAACTACGTCTAACAACAATAAAATCAAACCCTAGGGTTGGTAGGTAACTATGCCTACCACGATTGGACGAAAAAAACGAAAAACAATTGTGAGTCGACGAAAAACAAATCAAGCAGAACCTCCATCAAGAACTCACAAATACTTGCAAAATTTCTCAAAAACTCTCTTTCAAATGCACTCTACACTTTTGATTTCGTAAAAAAAATGTTAAGAAAAACATATTACCCTTAAGTTTATATAATAATTTTTGCCCTTAAATGTGTAATCATGGTCATAAAATCATAGCAAAATTAATTTCGCCTCATCAAATCACCATAACTCCCAGCACTGCAGTTTAAGAATTTCAAGAGACTGCTTAAGTGGTCCTCAGGTCGCTTGAGCGACCTAGCAGAAATAAAATCAAATTTTTTTATTCAAATATTAAACAATACTATTAAAATTACAGTGTTTAATGATTAAATAATATTTAAAATGAATTAAAAATTTTGGGGTATTACAGATTTACTACCAAGCTCGCATGTTAGGCTGTTACTTGTTGGGAGTCTACAATTCAATCAGATTTTTAGGTATAAAAATCTAGAAACACATTTGAAAACGTGTGGACATTTTTTCAGAATTTATTTCTATATATATCGTTGTTTTTCTCATCTTAACCTCAATTGTGTGAGCTGTCATTAGAATGACTTTTTCTTCAAATAGGTACAAATTGAATACAACAGAGAAAGTAAAAAAAAAAAAAAAAAAGACCAAAATAAAAAAAAGATCCCAATAAGATTGAGATTTGAAAGCACCTCCTTCGTGTTCCTTCATTTGGCTTCAGATTTCAAATCAACTACAGATGAACAACACAAGCCCATTTGATCTAACACATAAATCTTAGAAATTGGAAAATAAACCCTAAACTCTAGAAGCCTTATTAACCTCTAAACCTTAGTGATGCAACAAAAAAAAAAAAAAAAAAAAAAAAAACATCATTAACCAGTATCAACCACTTATGATTGTGGCCTGCTATAAGTATATAAATAATAAAGTTACTCATCTCTCTAGTAATTTCAAGTTTCTAGAGAATACGATAGTTTTTTTTTTGCTAAGCCGAAGAAGTATATTAATTAAAGTGATGAAATATGATGATTAATTAGGCTTCAAGTATTATTGCACTTGAACCCTTAAAATAAAAAAGATGTTGGCAAGGCGCCAACAATCTAGAAATACGAACACCCTCAACCTCAGAATACGATAGTTGATACATATTTGTTTTGTATATATGAAACTAATGTGTAATGTGCAGTTCATGGATTACTTGAAGAGGCTGGTGTGAAAGTCCTTGTTTGATCCCTCATTGATTGAGTTCCATTCCCACAAGAGTCGGTCCGAGAAGGCGGTATGTTGCTGTGGCTGCAATGTGGAGAACTCAGGAGAGAGATAGTATTGATGATTCTGATTTTGATAATGTTGCTGTTGAGTGATTGAATCTTGTTGGGAATTCATCAGCCTATGAAAATCATCTGCTACTCCGTAGTAGGGCATCAAAGAAATATTAGGCCCTGGAATGTAGCCTGTGGGGTTGCAATTAGGGACTGAAGAGCAAACTGGTACTGGTGGAATATTGTTGAAACTAGGGTTATGTTTGGAAAGCACTTCTGTGTTGCTACTGCTTCCGCTTGTTTCGCTCATTTTTTCGTTTTCTTGATCGCGTTGAGATTGTTGTTGTTGTAAGGGAAAGGCTTGGAATTTGTCCACGGGGTCATGTTGGTTTTTAAACAATTGTGTTGCTTTTGACGAGGATGCCCTTGTCGAGAGCGAACGAGGGAGCGATGGATGGTCTTCTACTCCAGGTCTCTTGTACACACGACAAAGTGAGATTTCGGCCTGAAAATTGACAATGTTAGATAAAAGAGTTGTAATTTCTTCAACCACTAGCACAAAAATTTACATAAGATAAGGCCATCTTAAGAACTAGGTTTAAATCGGAACTAAGATAGATGAACAGACCTCCCAGTTATCACTTTAGTATTAGGCAACATATTTCTCTAAACATTCAGTGTGAGAGATTCTATGATACACATCCATACTTAGATGTGTACGATAAGCACTCATTATGCCACCTTAAATTCACAATATTTTGTCTAAACATTCATAATACGGAATAAAATTCATAACCTTTGTATAAATGGTTTATAGCATTTGGACATAAATTCGTAACACTGAGTTTAAATTTATGGCATTTGTATGTTATGAACTTTGTCTTGATGTTATGAATTTTTAAGCAAATTTTATGAATTTCTATGCAAGTTGCAATTATGATTTTTTCGCAAATGTTATAAATTTCATACAAAATATTATAAATTTTTTATATAAAATGTTATGAATGCTAAGCGATTCAAAAAGATGTGTACCGTACACACTCAACTAGAGGTTAGCTTGTATTTTAGCATTTTTCCATTGAGTATAGATGTATATAAAAACCCTAGTATTGACTTAAGAAGTGTCCTGGAGTCTTTTTCCTTCTAATCATGTCTTGCTTTTATTTGGTTTCTAGTTAAGAAGCTCAATAAAATCATGTACCTTTTGTAATCTTTCAGTTTCATGTTGGGGCAAGCGGTATTCGTTCATTATCCAACTACTACGAATGCCTTTTGGAGCCTTCCCGGAGTAAAAAACAAGAGTCTTTTTCAGCCCAATAGATCTCAAGTTCTCGCTTCGAATCATTCTATCTGCTCCAGTAGCCTTCCAATATCCAGAAGTTGTCACGCGATTGGGTCGGTCCCCATTTCGATACTTTCTATCTCTAGGCACATAGAAGAACCATTCCTTCTCTCCAATTGCTGCCAAGGCTAAAAATGAAACAAACAAGTTTCACAAATTTAGAGCAAACTCCAAAACAATTATAATACTGTGAAACATACCACCAAATTGGAAATAAGAGATACGATGGTAGTATTAGAAACTTATAAGGAGCAAGAGTTAGACGTCTGTACTGGATTGATAATGAGAAAATTAACAAGACATAAAGATGTGAAATAAAGGAAATTCAAATAGAGAAAGACAAAAAAAAAAAAAAGAAGATATTTCTTCTCTATAATTGCATAGGCTAAAATGAAATAAAAAATTAAAACAAATTATGGACAAGATATTAAACATAATAATTTGGAGAAAAAATAGTTCCTGTTTGATATTTAGGCCCATTATATTGTATATGTTCATAAGAGAATCAAAGAAGTACAATGAAAATAAAATAATACAGAATGTCGAATAGGTTATCCATAGAGAAAACCAAGAAAAGATTATGACGGTACATGTAGAAAATCCTTAACTCTTCTGACTCGAAGAAAAAAATGACAAAAAATACAATTTTACATAATAAAAAATTTGACGGCACTTTTAGAAAATTAGCTGAAATAATTAAAAGAGAACATAATATGAAAGATTATTAAATTGCAAGGAGCGTACTAAAAAAAAAAGAAAGATCCGGAATCTTGCCAAAATGTTCCAGAGTGTCATAGCGATAAAAATCAAGAATATGTTAATTATAGCGTTAGAAATATTCTCGAATTAGGCCAGATTAAGAAAAAAAACCATTTGACATAATTCAAAATATATATCTTAGAAAGTAAGTTTGAAGAATTAGGCCAAATTGTGTAAAACCCATTTCAGAAAATTAAACTATGATATATTGCACTGTTACGAATTAATTTTGGACTATTAGGCCCAATTTTATATGAAAAGAATCATTTGACATGATTCAATATAGTGATACATATACAGTTGTTTGAAATTGTGGAGAATTTTGAGGAAAACCCATTTGATATAATTCAGTATATAGTATATAGGGCTGAACTGCTACCAAAAAAAAAAAAAAAATTGTAGAGAGAGATGGGTCAGCCAGTAAACAGTAGAGATCGGAGAAAGTGATGTGTTGAGCAAATCAAAGACATATTTGAAGATTTTAAGAATTCAGTTCGTATCATTAAATTTGCATTATTTAAGAAGTGACAGCAAAAGGGTTTTAAAAAAAAGCAAGAGAGAAAGCCAAAAGAATAATACCAGGAAGTTCCCATGGATCGTAGCGATACAGATCGAGAAAAGTGATGAGTTCAACGTTGAAGCGCTTGCCCTCAACCTTACGGCGAAGGTAGAACTCTATGAGTTCTTCCTCGGTAGGGTGAAAGCGAAATCCCGGCATGACCATGTCATGGTCGTGGTTGTGGTGTTGGTCTTGCTGATGATGATTATCCTTGCTGTTGTCTTCTTGGGTACTCATGGTTGCTGCAATTGCCATAAAAATGCTGCTAAATGACTTGCAGTCAAGGGCATCTACATGTAGTACTACTCGGTCTTTTAAGCTTGGCCCTCCCCCTCTTTCTACATGTCGACTCATTGTACCTTTTTTAGAGTAATTATTCAGTGCTCCCGCAATATTATCTTGCACTTTCATGTGATATTCACGTAGCAATAAATTTCTCGGCTGGAACATTAACACATACCTTTTGTTAGGTTGTTAAAAGACATATAATGACACAAATAATTTGTGTTACGTTAACTTATAATTAGCCAAAAAGATCAGATCATGTAAGTGGGTATCACATGATACTCCCAAAGTACCAAATAATTTATAGCTTTGAGTTGAGAGTGTTGCAAGTTGTAGGTGCGATAACACAACGTTAGGATTTTGTTCCCTGCCCCTCACTCCAACCCAAAAAAATAGTCGAGTACAGACCTCGTCTATATATTTACCAGGATTAATTGCAAATACGATATATAATTTTGTAAAATATATTATTTCATCTGACTCAAAGAAGGATAATACCATGCCCTTGTGATATTAACTATACATTTCTCTAATGAAGCAGTGGTGTGAAATTCTTAAAACTATAGTGGATATATGCTTGGATATTTAATTCAATTCAATGCTCATATCTGGTCAAGTAAATAAATTCCTAATTTTTAATTTAAGAGGGATTTGGTATGATTTAAAATATAATAAAAAATGATCAATTTGGACAAAAGTCAAAATTATTAAAATGGAGATCTCAGATTATCATTTTATTTCAGTTTATTTGAGTGACAAATAAGGGTAACAAATTCTATATATATAAAAAAAGAGAGGTTACATTTACCAATAGTATGAGAAGCTGCAACAAATTCTAGATAGTTTCTCCCTCCTCCTTTTTCTGTCTCTAAAAGGAGGAGGGGCATAGGAAGAAGGTGAAAAGAGGGAGGGAGTGAGAAGGGAGGTAGTAGAAAGATCTGCATACTATTTAGGCCCTACATGGACGAAGTGTGAGCTAAAGATGTCTAAAATGAGACAATGACATCTCAAATAGAGGACAGGTTGGCCACATCCAATTAGCGGTGGATTTGGAGCATTCATAATTCTACCATATATCTGTTTTTTTTTTTTTTTTTCATATTTTATTTTTTTATAATTTTGAATGCATATTTTTTTACCTTATCCACCTCAACATTAAGATGTGAAATTCCAACATAACCAGTACCTACTGTTCAACCCCGGGCGTAAACTGAGTAAGCCATGCTTAAGGGCCCGTTTGGATCATGGGTTATAAAGGAGGACAATTTTTGAAGAAGTATAAGGGCTAATGTGACACATTTAACATGATTTGAGAGGACAAAAATGCAAGGGATAAGTTTTCACTTTTTCAAAAATAATCTCCTTAGAAGAATAGAGGAGTATGATTTTTGGGCACCCTAAGCCCGTTCAAAAGTTGTTCTTGGGTATTAGCCAAGAGTAATACTATATCTTTCCTTATTTTAATTACAAAATAACTTTATTTCCCATTTTATCCTTCACTGAATCAAATACTATTTTATCTCCCTTTTTAATATCTCATCCAAACAATTTATTTTTTTATCTTCTTCTATAAACATCACGTTAATGTGGGCCCCCTCCAAAAATAATACCCCCTCTTATCTTATCCCATTCAATAATTTATTCTCCTAAAAATAATTATTCATCCAATCGGCCCCTAAATACTAAAATTTTGTCATTTCGGCTATTTGTCTTGAAGTTGTATATATCAAAAAACAGTGGTAGATCTAGAAATCTGTACACATTAGCTATGACCTTGAAAATATTTTTCGATAATAAAGCCCAATGTTATTTCCAATACATCTTTATTAAGTTTTAAAAATGTCACAATAAGAAGTCATAATTGTACATACCCATTACAAAATGGATATCGTGAATGCCCTAACAATTAAATTAGGAATTAGAAGTCTCAACATTGTACTCAGTAAGTATGATACAAAGGAAATATATTCATATTTGTTCAAAATTTGACAATGAAAAAGAGAGTAGACAAATTTTTTTTTCTTAGCAAAATAAAGATTTATTAATCTGGGCTAAGTATTACAAAGATCAAATGGATTTCAAGCAATTGCAACACTATGCCGAACCATAAATTTCAATTAGGTTGCCATCCGCGAGGACACCAATTATTTGCTGCTTGAACTCTTCGAGATGCCCAACGGGTGGCAAGAGGCCAACAAAAAATAAAAAGTAACCTAATACATTTAAAAAAAAAGAAGAAGAATAGACACGTTGCTACCATCACATTGCGTCTTTTTACATCGTCATAACATATAAGTAGAAAATGTTGCTACTCAGTAAGAAATAATATTACAAACCATTTACAAAATATATATTTGTTGCATATTCATAGTTAATGGATTGAAACTTAATGTTGTGGGTTAATTTTTGCTATTAAGCTTCATAGCCTTAATAGAATCAATTGGGAAAGAATTTGGCCCTTACATTTCGAAACCATGGATGGAGGAAGGGAAGGTAAACAACAAGAAACATGGGAAGGAAGAAGATGGGAGGCAGGAGGGTGGATCATTCTCACGGCCAGACACAGATGACCATCTTAGGGCATAAAGCAGAGTAGTTCAGGTCTGTTATCATTCTTTGTTGATAACATTTCTGAAAACTCCACAATCACGTGGTTTAAGAATCTTCTTACGAACTATGGCGTGGTCAAAGATGCAATATATATTTCAATGAAACAAAGCAAGAATCAAAGCAAGTTTGAATTTATCAAGTACAACTGCCATATGTCTATGTAAACATGGCAATCTTGAGGGCTATTGGACTGTTGATTGGAGATAGAAAAATCACAGTTAAGATGGCAGATATCGGCCACCCTAATATTAGATATCATACATGCTTAGGTCATAGGATGAAGATGATGAAAGCAGTAAGATAAAACTAGAATAGAAAGTATTGCTGTCACGCCCTTAAAATTTTTTTTTAACATAATAAATGTCGTACTGATTTTAATAAAATCCTTACCAGCTAATTTATTATCACAAAAACATAACATTTTTAAAGAAAGTTACATTGTCTGAGTTAAAACATCAAGTTCAAATTTAATATACATTCTTTCCAAAATAAAGACTGCAAATGTTTATGACGCTACCATGCGCTTCTCTAAAAAGACCTACCGTCCACTTGCACTCTCTGTTCCTACTCCAGTGTTCCACTTGAAAAGAAATAAGGGCTGAGCTATATAGCCCAGTAGGGATATCTAC
>JABCMJ010004376.1:0-23188 GCA_014822125.1 Arbutus unedo | reverse complement strand
CTGTTTCGGAGAGAGAGAGAGAGTTGAGCCGAGAGAGAGAGAGAGTTGGGGAGAGAGAGAGTTAGAGCTCTGTTTTTGAATGGCTGATCAGTAAAGGAGAAGGGATGTTTTTTGGGGGGAAAAATTGGCCCACAAACCATCTCAACCCTTCATTTCCTCTCAAACAAATCCTAGCCATCTAATATGTTTGGATTCAAAAAATTCTACCTTCCTTATTATATAGATTTCCGTTACTCTTGATAACGAATTTTCACATAACAGAGACATTGACATCTAATTTAAAATGTGACAATTAAAAGTTTAGGATGTAAAAAGATACGAAATATGAAGTACAAGAATAAAAATTGTATTTTAACCCGAGTTTTCTGGTAAAATTACAGCTGTAATATCACTTGAGAGTACAACAGTAATGCTATAAATCTGTAAGAACAAAATGCATCTATATATTGTGATGATGCTTGGAAAATAGACAAACGCAATCTGGTCGGCCTTTGTCATCTGCGGCTCCTGTACATAAGTTCGGTAATCGAGGAATGATGGGCCAATTGTGGACCCTCCGACGATCAAGTTAGAATGGAGTAATCGAGAAGGTTAGAAAACTGAATTGAATTAGTCTTAGTAGTCGTCTACCTTGCTTCATGATTGAGGAAAAATAAATACCTCTAGGGGTACTGGGAGGGTTTTTCGGCTAACCAACGCCGCTGATGGTGTCCTAACCTCGCCTCGGGTGATCTTCATCTTCATTCTATGCACGCCATTTCCTTGGTCATGTTCTTGAGATCTTATGAGCAGGTAGGGGCACCAATTTCGCTCGACTTCCATCATTCATTTATGCGTGGCCCGGGGAGGATTATCCATCACTTCAAACATGGAATATGTTTCTTTGGGTTCTCTACATTCGTCCCCACAAACAGGGGAGGAGATTATGAGTATAGAACCTAATTACGTTGACTAGAGCTGGCCAACTTGGCTCTTTGTGGTCTTCTCAATCTCCTTGGCCAGGATCAAACCTTGGCATTCTTGATCGTGTGCAAATTTTTCTCCACATTGCACGCTATTCCTTTATGTCCCTCATAATGGATCTCTCTTACTTACGGAGAGTCCTTGTCCTACGGTAACACCTAGAGTAAGAAGTGTACTCCTAGTGGGATTACACCATCCTGGGAGAAAACTAGAGTAAATTAAACATATCCTTAGTCTAGGATAAGGTTTCTTGAACTCCAAGCGGTCAAGCCACCTAAGTATTATCCCAATCTACAAGAAATAAACCCCAAGGGGGACTCTAAGATCAAAAGAGGAAAAAAAAATGTCACGTCCCCAAATCCAAGAGCATGACCAGTCATGAACCATGTATTAACCATCGAACACAAAGCCTAAAAATAATTATCAAATAATTTTTAAGTAAAAGAAAATAAGAACTAAATAAAATCTGAATAATTTTAGAAATATTTTTCCGTAGCAAATAAGGCACAAACATCTCATGGCCTCCAACTCCAAACGGAGTAATTGAAACGCTAATAAATGAAAGTAATAACATTGTGGAACATAAATAAATAAAATGCAAATGCCCTAGAGGTCCAAACGTTATGTCTCGACAAAGCCGCATAGTCCCTGACTACTCTCCATGCACTAACCTGAAAAAAATATGGAATAAATCGGTCAGCTGAAAGCTCAATGAGTAGTATAACATGCTAAGACTAGAGGTTAAAAGGCGGCATACATATTAAAGGGTAATAACCAAAAGTTCCAAAGAACGGTTTCAAACGATCAAGTCAAAGGCTCAAGAATAGTAGTATCAACAAAGTAAATAATTGATTAACAAATTTCTGTAACAGATATCAGATTCCAATAAGTCGCATCTATACTAATTGAGTTGTCAAAGAATATCTAATCAACAATAATCTGAGAATCGAAAACGAGGTGGTAACCATAATCACCAAATACCAAACGCCAAATGTTTTCTCAGGGCTTAGCCCGTTAGATCCAACACCGTACTTAGAGTCACCATGGGATGGCGCACAGGCCTTTTCCCTAAGTCGATCCGAATAGAGTCACCGCGGTAATTCACGGGTCTTTTCCTATAGGCCAAAGTCACCATAATATTTCATGGGTCTTTTCCTTGGACTTTTAATCAAATATATACATGGTCTCAATTAACAAGGAACAACAGCTAACCATAATCACCTACACTAGGTGTCTATTCTCTGTACCGCTATACAGTTCTCAACAAAATTAAAGA
This sequence comes from Arbutus unedo, assembly GCA_014822125.1. Taxonomy (NCBI): domain Eukaryota; kingdom Viridiplantae; phylum Streptophyta; class Magnoliopsida; order Ericales; family Ericaceae; genus Arbutus; species Arbutus unedo. The sequence continues at coordinate 20,949 of JABCMJ010004376.1, read as the reverse complement.
GGTCAACGAATAGATAACAAGATAAGTAACAACGACATATCACGAGAATAAATCCATAGAACCTTGTATGCCAGATGGTATGTCAATTCCGAACAAACATGAACTCAATGAATTAAATTATTGAATACCAGTTAACAATGAATAACATAGTATTTTCAAAAGAATAGATAGGCTCAAGAGGAATTCAAATGAATGAATCACATGTTAAACCACTCACATGGGTCCCAAAGAATGCAAGTGAATGCTCGGTATGATAATTGCCCACTAATAAGAGAACAAATCTAAGTTGTCACCGTCGCTAAGAAATCTAACCACCGCTGTAAACCACCTAAAATCTTCTTCTATTGTGCCTCTCTCTCAACCGCAGCCGCTATCAATTTTGAGAGAAAGAAAACCCTAGGTTGCATCTAAATATAAAACATAAAAAAACTCCTACTCTCCCTATAACTCTATCCCGCACAAAATTCCTTATTCCTAAATTAACCCCCTATAATTTACGACAATTAGTCTAATATTCACCCAAAAATAATATAACTAAATCCATATAAACACATTCCAATTAATTAGCTCATCATTAAATAAAAACATGTAACCGATGTGAATGAAAATATCCTAAATTTGGGATAAGAAGTAAATAAATTCTTTCTTTTCATAAGAAATTTTGAAACAAGTATTCTGAATATATTTAAAAAAAAATTAAAAAGGTAATAGAAAAATTATTTTTAAAAAACATTTGAGGTGTTACAAAAGAAGCTCATTTCAATCTAGTAAGAAGTATGGTGATCTGGTTAACCCTAAGCTTGAGTATTCTTCCTTTACCTGAGTCTAGGAATCACTTACTTAGACATGGAATGAGTGTTGACTAGCACTACACCACCAGTGTACTACCTTTTGATTCCATATCTTTAATCTGATCAGACATTATCAAGTGCGTTGTCAACCCTAAAACCTGGAAAGAAAACCTTAAACTCAGATGCACCCAAAGCAAATATTCACTTTCCTTCTAGATCTTTAATTGTGGGGTGAATTTCATTCGGGTATTTTTTTTTAATATATTTAGCCAGGAAATGGGTAAAGATTACAAATGATGAGTCTTTGGGCTCGTATACTTAATTTGTAAATGGGCGAAAACATATCGAATGAAATTGGATATTCAGATTCATATTGTCTTTAAATTGGATTTTCAAAACTCGAATTCAGATCATTCCGTAATGAGATCGGATTCAAATTATGATGAATTCGGACTGATATTGACATACTAGTAACCAATTAACACCTTCCTAAGCTATGAACAAAGCCGGCCCAAGCATAAGGTAAGTAACATATAGGCAGGGCAGGGCCAGTCCGGAGTAAGCCCCGCGAGCCTTTGGGCTCGGGCAATCCCACGGCGCGAGACAATAAATTTTTTTTTTATATAAATATAGAAAAAGCAATAGAAACCGACCGATATTAATACTAAGTGAATAATTAAATTGAAATTGGACTTGGCAATCTAAATATCGATGCCGGCACTACATGTAGGAAAAACTTATCGTCATAAGTGCTTACTCCATACAAAACTGAAAGAGAGAGTGGAAAACGTTAGTTGAGTAGTCATTAGTTGTATTATCATAACTAGGGGCGGTTTAACCCCTTGTGATTATTTATTTCACCAATTATAATTTTCTTCACTTTGACTATGTTTTTTTGTATATGAATTTGATTTGCAAAGGTCCAATTTAAATTTCCTTTCATTTTCAATGTGGAATTCTACTAATTAAAAAGTTTGGATCAATTTTTTAACATTTTATTCAAAACATTTGTGTACAGAAGCAACCCTTATAATATCATCAATAGCATTTTGATGAGGGAGAACTGGAGTTATATGAGATTGAGTTATAGATGGAGAATATAAAAGTTTATTAATAATTTAATATATACAACACGCCTGATTAAAAAAATTTGAGACATTATAGTAATATGTAACTACTAAACAAATGAGTCTTGAGTGGAGGCCAGGCATACAGACAATGTTGTGCATTGTTCACAACAGAACGTATTATAAGCTAAAATAACTATGTAGACTGTTATGCTTTATATAAATTCAAACGTTTCTATCATGACTTGATAATTTAATATATAGAACACGGTTGATAAAAATTCGAGACATTATAGTAGTACCTAAGGACTAAACCAATGAGTCCTAAGTAGAGGCTGGACTTGAGGACTCTGCTGTGTGTTGCTTGGAGCAAAATGTATTGTGCGCCAAAATGACTCTGCAGACTATTATGCTTTATATAAATTCTTACATTTCTATCATGACTTAATAATTTAATATATAGAACGCGACTAATAAAAAGCTTGAGAATTATAGTAACTCTAAGTGAGGTGATTTTCTCAATCCAATGAAGAATTAATAGCTCAATAACCAATAGGAAATTATGCTCTTTCTCTCTATGTTTGTGATCTACAAGACCCTAAATCGTTAGAGGACCTATCGTCATTGTGGTGAAAAGGCACTCCGATGATTAAATCAGATGGGATCACAATAATATGTATGAACTAAAACTAATATTCTCTATTGGCGTATAAATTAATGTGTACATTTCACCATGGGTCTAAACCTTTATTTATATGCTTTCCTGACTTAATCTTTCCAATTCTCTTAAGACTCTAATTCTTCATTACAATCAAAGTAGGACTGCTTTCTAATCAGCCATTAATGAGATAAAATCGACTTGAACTCTCTAGAAAATTGTCTTCTACCATTAGAGTTTCATTCAACTTCAAACTTTTCGTCCTAAGTTGAATCAACCTAACTCGTGGGGATCAAAGGTGTTTTTCTCATGGCCACTTGAGTGGTCGAGAGCTAAAGCTCCACATTGTCGTTATCATTTGCCCATGTACAACCTGAGGAGGGTTTGGGTTGTACTCACTCCGCCCGAAGGTACATGTGACTGGTTGGTTAGCAGTCTTACTTCTTCGTTGGCCTAGGAATTTACCAATAGTTCGGTTGGCACTGGGTTCAATCCAAGCTAATCAATATGAATAGAATATAAAAACTCAAAATATATCATTAATATGCAAGTCTTATCTGTTTGTTGAATTCGCAGTCAATTTATCAACAAGCAATAGATTTGCTTTCAAGAATATGATCTTGGACCGAAACATCGTTCTCACAAACAACATCAATTGATGAAGCAATTTTCTGCCCTGTCGAGGTTGAGCTTCTAGTCGTTTATCTAATGCTTAGGATATTTCAAACCGAGAACAAATACCTGTAAAAAAATACTAAGGACACCAATATGGTATTAACCAATACATGTTCGATGCCTAAATCAATTGACATTGTAGAAAAATAGAAAACGAAGAGTTGTAGGGATTTTTGAAAGAAAGAGTTCTCATTCTTGAAAAATAAAGAGGGATCCGTTTATATAAGATCGAGATGTGAAGTCGTATTAAGACTATGTGTCTTTATTGTAGGGATATAGATTGGGTTAACATTCAGTGTGGCCAATATACTTAGTTATCTCATTCCTTTTAGTAGTTTTGGTCCTACTTGACTTGGGACTAAGACGTCTGTTCCCATAGGAGACTAGGTTTAAAATAAGTCCTTACAGTTTCTTATGTCATTCTCATCCTCAGCGTGTGGATGTCCAAGTAGGGATATATGTTCGAGCAGAGCAGTCGTAGTCGACTACTATTTCTTACTTATCACCAATCATTCTAACTTGATCATCGAAGAGTCCTTCGTCGGCCAACCAATTCCCGGCCACCGAATTTTCGTACATGAGCCAAAAGAATGAGAAGAAGGAGCTCGTAAGGGGTTATCATTTTCCCCATCAACTACAATTCTCGAAATTTCTTCCTAAAAATATCTTCGGATTCAAAATTAATAGATCGGATCCATTTAAATTTGAAAACATTGCGAGTAAATCTAATCAATGAAAGAAAGAGTTTCCTAAGTCGAAAAAACTCAAGGGAGGTCAATGTGTTTTACGAAAAGAATAAACAATGCTCTATTTTGGATAAATTATTTCAATTAATTTTTTTTGTCATTATTCAAAAACAATTTGTATTCTTTATTTTTTATTAATTTTTTGAGGTTTATTAGTTCATCTCGACGAAAGTAATATAAAATATATAAAATCATATTCAAAAAGTAAAAAAAATCACTAAAGACGAAAAAATAAGACAAAAGAGACCATGGGTGATGTTTGATAAAACTAAAAGCTGAAAACATAAAACTGAAAATTTGAAATTTAAAGTTTATTTTGTTTTTCAACTTATCCCACAATAGGTCTTACGACACACCAAGCCCCACTTGATATTGTAAGCATGGTGGTGGTGGTCGGAGGTAGTGGAGCGGTGGTTGGTACAGTAGTAGCAGATGGCGATGGCGATGGTTTGTACAGTAGTTGAGGTTAGTGGTGCTGGGGGTTAGTGGCGCTGGTCGTTAGTGGCAGAGGTGGTTAGTAGCAGTGGTGGTTAGTGGCGGTGGTCGACAGTGTGGTGGTGGTAGTGGCAACGGTGGTTAGTGTGGTGGCTAGTGACGATGTGATCAATAGTGTGGTGGTTAGTGGTAGTGGTAGGCGTTGTGGTGGTGGCGGGTGACGGTAGTGATTAGTGGCAAGTGGCGGTGGTGGTTAATGCCAGTAGTCGATAGTGTGGTGGTGGCTGATGATGGTGATGGTTAGTGGCGGGTGGTGGTGGTTAGTGTGGTGGCTGGGGTGGTTATTGTTAGTGATCGGTAGTGTAGTGGTGGCGGGTGGCAATGGTGGTGGCAAGTGGCAAGTGGCAAGTGGCAAGTGGCAAGTGGCAAGTGGCAGGTGGCAGTGGTGGTTAGTAGCGTGATGATTAGTGGCGGTGGTCAGTAATGTGATGGTTAGTAATGGTGGTTAGTAGTGTGGTAGTGGCCAGTGATGGTGGTTGTCAGTGGCTGGTGGTGGTGGTGGTGGTTAATAACAATGGTGTTTAGTGGTAATGATCAGCACTGTGATGGTAGTAGTGGTGGTTAGTGGTGGTGGTGGTTAGTAACGGTAGTGGTCAACAATATGGTGGTTAGTGACGGTAGCAATGGCGATGGTCGGCAGTGTGGTGCTGGCAAGTGGCGGTGATGGTCAGCAGTGTAGTAGTTAGTGATGGTGGCAAGCAGCAGTGGTGGTTAATGGTGGGTGGTGGTGGTGAGTGTGGTGACGATGGCGATTAGTGTCAGTGGTTAACATTGTGGTGGTGGTGGTGGTGGTGGTGGTTAGTGTGGTAGCAATGGTGATGGTAATTAGTGCTAGTGATCGACATTGTGGTGGTGGCAGTGGTGGTTAATAACGGTGGTGGTCAGCAGTGTGATGGTTAATAGTGGTGATCAGCACTGTGGTAGAGGGTAACAGTGGTCGGTGGTTAGTGGCAGTTGTGGTTAGTGTGGTGGCTGGTGGTGATGGTGATTAATTGAAAGTGACAGTGGTAGTTAGTGACTGCGGTTGGTAAAATAGTAAATAGACTTTTTTCTTAAAAATCTTTTGAGTGTGTTCAGCTTTTTTAATTAAGTAGGGGGTAACTAATTAATTGTTTACTCTTTATTTTCGCTGAAGACTTAATGTATTAAGTTCTTCACAGTTTCGTTATCAAACCGATGTAATACCTTTTTATTTAATCAATTCAGTTTTTAGTACTGAAAATGAGTTCTCGAACAACCCCAATATGAGATACTTATTTTTCGTCTTTTTAATTATTTTTTAATTTTTTAATATAATTTTATAATTTTCTAAAAACAAATTCGAGACTAACTAATAATTAATAAAAATTGACAAAAAGTAAAAATTATACAAAATAAAAACAAAAAATAATAAAATTATAATTTAATTAGCACAAATCAATCTGAAGTATGAACCCAAGAATATCCAAGAATCCACGTGGCTCGCCAAGCCACCAATCTATGACTCGAAGTTTATGTCAGCTCACGGGAGGAAGACCGGCCTAACGAGAAAGAAAAAGGAAAAGCAATAGAAGGTGCGGTTCGACTTCCCCATCCCCCCGCAAAGTCAGAGCTCATAGTCTTTGTCTTGAATCACAAGACGCCTCTCTCTCTCTCTCTCTCTCCACCTACTTTCTCTCTCTCTAACTACATATATAAAGTTTTATTTGTCTACATATATAAACACTTGGCCTTCTGTACTCTCTCCATTCTACACCCCCGCCGTCCCCGGCGCATATTTATCATCACAATTTTTAGCAAAATCAACGATTAGCAGAGTAGCATGGCCAGCGACACCCTCCGTTCGATTTCCGGCGAACAGAGTAGCGTCTTCACTACGAAATATGCAATTGTTTGTATCTCAGTGCTATTTCTTCTCTCTCCGGCCATGGCACAGTCCGGGCCTAATGCGACCCAAACAACCCCCACTGCTCCAACTCCATGCCCGACGGCAGCGTCCGGCCTCTGGGCGGAATCGGCGCCTCCTTGCGAAGGCGCGCCGCCTCCCGAGGCCTTGATCCGGCGGTGATAGAGAATTTCCCTACTTTCGTCTACTCTGTGGTGAAAGGTCTGAAGATCGGGAAAGGCGCGCTCGAGTGCGCCGTGTGCTTGAACGAGTTTGAAGACGACGAAACCCTAAGGCTTATCCCCAAATGCGATCACGTGTTCCACCCCGAATGCATCGATGCTTGGCTTTCGTCCCACGTAACCTGCCCGGTTTGTCGAGCTAATCTGGTTCCACAACCCGGTGAGACCCTTGAACTACCCGAATTCAACCTGGAAGATTCCGACGATCGGACGGAGACCCAGAACCCTCGAAACGGCGATGTCGCGATCCGCGTTGGTGACGAACACGAAGAAGCTGCACTTCCTCCACCACAAGTAGTGGACCGGAATAAGAGCGTGAAGCAGAACCGGCCACCGAGATCCCGGTCTCTCCGTCCAAGTAGAATAATGTTTGGAAATTTTCCTAGGTCGCATTCGACGGGCCACTCGTTGGTTAACCCGGGGGAGAACACGGAGAGGTTCACACTTCGATTGCCAGAGGATCTAAGGAAGCAGATGCTGAGCCGAGCCTTGAACCGGACTACGAGTTGTGTGGTTTTCTTGCCCAGTGAAGGTAGTTCGCGAGGGGGATATCGACCAGGCTTGGGAGAGGGAAGTGGTGGAGGACCGAGGTCTTTCAGACGGGTAGACCGGGCATTGAAGTCAGACCGCTGGGTATTCTCAATGGCGCCGCCGTTCTTAACCCGGTCATCGTCAACTGTTCAGTCCCCCAAGTTCACGGGCGATGGATCAACGTCTTCTAGAACGAAGACGACGGCGAAGTTGCCGTCGTTCAAGTGTCTGGAGCCAAAAGGCGATGAGTCCCGTCTAATATCTGCCGATTCGGTTCGTCCACCGGTTTAAAAGTTATCGTGCGATTTCCACTAGCACGACAGATGCTTGGGCCCACCATATGAAAACACTGGTAGTGGACCGGCTCAAACTGCCCAGCTTTGACTTGGGCATCACAATTTATTACATACGGTAAATTCTACCACGATTTTTTCTATTTGAAAATTATATGCTGTGATCCACTTGAGGTGGGTTCCAGAGGCCGTTTGCTCCTATTGGTTTGTAGATTTTTGTAACAAATGTCGTATTGTAAGATCAGAAGTGCTTTGTGCTTTGAATGGCTTTTTCTTTTTGAATTCAGCTCCAACAATACTTCGATCCCTTTTGGTCTAATTTTCATTTAAATTTTTATTATTAATTTACATTTTGTTAATTTTGCATTATAGTTTTATTAATTATTGATTTGTTTTTACAGTAAAATCCTATAAGTAAAAGTTTAAAAGAAATGTGCTAAAAAGGGGACATAATAATCCTCGAGTTGATATAATACTCTAACTACATGACCCTTTCAAAGCTTCTATTTGGCCACCACGAAACTAACTCTGTAGATAAAAAATAAACTAAACCATGAAACATATAACACAACGAGAATAAAGGGCTCATTTTACAAAACAAATTAGATCACAACAAATATATCAAAAATGAGTCAAATAAAGCCTCATATCCAATCCATTTTGATAACATGTCAACAAAAACTTCAATCTATTCCGTATGTGCTACTCAAGCCATATAAAAAAATATTATGCTCCCGATAAGATCAATATAAATATCTCGTAATCCATTCTACTCGGTGGGTTTGAAATATTTACTAATAAGATCAATGAACCGAGTATAAAATATTTATTAATAAAATCAATGATAATTAGGAAAACAACATGACGTATACCATGATTTTAGGAACATAATAGTAGCTCGGAATTTAACAAGAAGTCCAAGGGTAGTTAAATGAGTACAAATAAGGAATGAATTAATAAAAATACTTTAAAAATTCGAAGCGCGTTATATATCTTTCTGGTTTATCTCAATTACGATTATGACAGTTAAACATATAAATATTATCATCAAGAACAACAGTTAAAAATTGTGCGTCATTTGGACGTTGCGTTACAATTCAATACCTTTATGTTGCTAACACTTTAGTATTGACTCGTTCCAATTTTCTCTAAAGATCCCAAATATATTCAAATGCAACTACCATTCTTGTTCATTATTCTGATTCGCATTACTTATTCCATTAATTACTTCTTCCATTGATGCACTAAAATAGCATCCAACTCTCACATGAGACACACCGTAACACAAAAAGAAAAGGAGTAATGCTACTAATACGATACATTTTATACATTATGTTTACAGGACATGTCATATAATTTGTGAAATTTACTAATTTGAACGCATAATTAAAATTCATGAGATCCATTTTTACATTTTATACATAAAACATGAGTTGTATGACATGTCATGATATATACATAATGTACAATTACATGTATAATGTGATGTGTTAATAACCCTCAAATTTACCAACCGAGTCTAAAAGGTAAAACAATAATACAAATGGTGGACCTAAAAATTCTCAAATTTACATAAGCTTCGTTTAAAAGCTCAAATTCAGCTACCTTTAAATCATTTTGACCCTTGAAAAATAATTTAAATCAAGAAGTACAAAATACGATCAAAATAAAAGGGCTCTAATCCAGATCCATGGATCGAGAATTATAAATTAAATCAAATCACGTCAAATATATTGTTAAAATCTCTCCAGCCCAACACGCTAGGTACCCATGGTCAAATTTGTATGTGCTACTTGGGCTGCAAAAGAAGAATACTATATGTCTTGCCCCATCAAAGCGCTCCAGTTTCAGAAAGTTTGCTGAGAACTAACCCAGAGATGGAGCCATTTAATATCGCCTTAAGATTGTTGGTGCTTTTTACTGTAAAAGAAGATGGGTGATGCTTCAAGGCGTGTTTCACAATCATTTTCCTCAAAACAATAGTCGCCTCTACCAACCTCTTAGAAATTAGTATGCACTAGGTTGCCAGCAAATCGCCTCCAAAATACAATGAAGCCCAAATTTCAAATATCTTGTCTGGTTGTGGATTGCACATTCGAAGTCAAACTAAAACTATTAAAAAATTTCTAGAATGCATGCCATGCAACTGGAAACTTGTTTCTGCAGTAAACAAGTTCCTAGAATAAAAACAAAAGAACAATGAAATATAGTAGTTGGAATGGCTTTGTATTGAGAGAAGAGTTGCATGAAGAAGTTGAAAAAATGGCTACGAAATTACTATTTTAACTATAGACTTGTAGGTGTCTACTGATGTGTTTTGGAAAAAGCACCTATTGGAAGGATTGTAGATCTTAGCTAGAAATAACAACCAATTATGAAAGGTTGTGATTGTTATTTTTAATAATCACTTCTAGTTTAAATCTTAACCCTCCGAGCACACTTTTTCATATTTAACGGCGTAGATTGCGTCCTTTTCAATTCTGATTAAGTTGTTAATCACATATTATAATTTCAATGTGATTTCCACCGTACGATTTACATAATGTGTCATTTTCACTATCCGATCATTGATGATTGTGATTGATAAAAATTAATGATCTTAATCAAATGGCACACGTGCACGAGCATGTGCGGAGTGCTCCACTAATAATGCCACAGTGCGACGCGGGAGCATAATACCTAACACATGCTTTATCAAACTTGCTCTTTGGTTGGCACTTATAAACACGTCTATTCTTTTCTCTCTTTGCAACGTGGGACAGCAAACATAAGGCAAATCAAAGCTTAAACAAAAATCACAAATTATACTACTAATATTTGTAATTAATTTTAAAATATTTTCGACAATCTACCACCATTTTCAAAATACAAAAATAAATACTCTTTATTGGTATTACTAGGAAAAATAGTGCATAAATGAATGTATCTCATGGACTTGAACTTTCTTTTCAAGCAAACGTCACAAAGTTTACCTGGATGGCATATTAAGCAACCTTTGAACTAGTGATCCTAAATGGCAAACGAGATATATTGCACACACCAATTTTCTTATCTTTAGGCAATTTAATGAAACTGACCAATGAATTGGCCTTGTTGGGTCTATATCCTATTTCATGAGCGCTCTACAAACTGCCCAAGTCACAGAGGAGGCGACACCACTTCTTACACTCACATAGGTAGACTCATAAAAAGTATCCCAGTAATTTAAACACTTTAAGCCCATTAAGAACGTGCACTCAACCTTCCTTATTTCATTACCTGTACCAACACTTTTCTTTTGGGACAATGATTTAATTATAGTGCTTAAAGTCATTGCATATGATGCACTTTCGCTCATTGAACTCCGGACTTGATAGTATATCAAGTGTTGAGTCGAGTTTCTATCATTGGTGATTAATCATGTGCACCTAAGTCCCATTTCATTTGATGTTTTGCCCATCAAATCCCTTGCAAGTCCTTTCGTAACTAGATCTGACAAATTCTAGCTAGACCTCACGAAGTTAATGGTTTTCAAACCATCTGTGAGCTACTGTCTCGCATAATTATGCGTTAGGCCAATATACCTAAATTTTCCATTATAAATTTTGCTGTAAGCTTGTGAGAGTGTAGCTTCACTATCACAACCGTCACGTAGGCCACAAATAGCACCAAATTTCACCACACGTGTGCGCATAGTTTATTGTGCACCCGCATGTACCCAGCATAATGCGTAGCACATCCTTTCTCAAATTGGCTTGGTCGTTGGCACTTATAAGCCCTTCTATTGTTCTCTCTTTATCAATGTAGGACAACAAATAAAAGGCAAATCAAAGTAGGGGTCATTTCTTAGAGACATACGCATAGTATTGTGCCATGGGAACAACAAAAGCAATCACTAGCAAACCTCCAACTACAAGAGTGAACTGTCCACGCTTCTCTTCTGTCTCTTCCCTTGTCTTGAAGTTCGCTTCCCTTTTACTATCTTTCAACTGCGGCCCCCCGGGATCTGGGAGTCCATCAATGGCAGCAACTAGACGTTTCGCACTGCTGTAAATGGCCTCGTTATATTTCTCTTCTGTCGCCAAGACTGCAGTTTAAAACAAAACAAATTCATTAGCAAAATTGCAAGATTTGAAGACGATGGATTACAAAACAGATAGCCTAATCTGTTACCTACATCATCCATGGAATAATCAAAACCGAAAGACCCTCTAATGTGCTCTCTCATCTTTTGAGATTGGTTATGCAAACTAATTGATGGTGGCTGCAAAATAAAGGATCATGGTGGACATTTTATTTACAGTATTCAACTTCCTTTGAACAAGGCTGTAAAAGCGTTCATGATTTTTTTTTTGGTAACTTAAATCGTACCAAAACAAGACCAAAAGGAAAACAAGAAGATCCCAACAACAGCCGAAGCTCATAGACAGAACTCCCTAGTCCCACACAGCAGACTAATCATAGAAAGAACTAACAAGACAGAACCATACAAAACCCTCACTCTTGCCACAAAGGACCTAATAGCAGAGATAAAGCCTAGAAATCATTGTTGGAAAATTTTATCAGATAGATTCTAAGCAGTGATGTTCTTCAACAATCTCCACATGCACTTCATTTGGCCCTAATCTCCTCAAATGCTAACTTAGAGGAGAGCATAACTTCCAAATGTTTCTCTTTCAACGTGTATGTCAATTTTGGCTCTATAAGAGAAGGCAACGTACGCTGGTCACTTAAATATTCTAAATGCAAGCTTGTATATTATGTTTAAATTGGATATTGACGGTTGAGAAATGATCTTAGCATTGAGGCAGAATACTTCGTAAGTAGCTATTTATATAACGAGAGTGTCAAAAATAATATTTCTTATTTTACAGTGGTTCTGCAACAAATTAAACATACAACGGAAGTAAAGAGATACTCAGTATATGACATTCAAACTACTGCAAGTTTGAAAAAGTATTGAATATACACAGTATTACCGTAAAAAGAAAATAGATTATTTCCGTGACTTGAACCCGTGACCACTGAATCACATTGAGGCAACCTTACCGCTACACTCTAGCCACCCTTCATACATATAATAAGTGTAAAGTGCAATTAGCAAACTATTAACAAGCATCTGTTTAGTAGTATTGTAGGGATATCTCGCACCTTGTCTTGTCCATGTGTCATGAGTCCAACATTGGTACTTGATTTATTTTGAGGAGTCTACCTCACGTGGGTTAGTTATACTAATCTCTTTTCAAGAGAGAACAAATTACTACCAGAAGCCCAAGGCATATTCTGACTGAAATACAGTACCCCGGTACCAACATTATGCTTATAACTAGATCATTGTTGGCCCTGAGAAGTTACTCAAAGGCAGTCGTATGGATTGTTGCTCAAAAGAACCTCAGAAAATTAGAGCCTGTAGTCGACCGGATACCTTACCAAAAACACATACAGTAGCTTCACACATTGACGCGAGCACACACACACAAACACAAAAAAGAAACGACAAGGTGCTTTGAACTTCTGGATTTTATTGGCCTATACTGTAAGATTTTCTTTAATGTTGTTAAATAAATAACAATCTACTTTTATGTCAGGATCTTGAACTATCATGATCTCATAAATAAAATGTTATGCAGAAATAAAATAATCAATAACGACGTACCGGGATCCATAAAGATGATTGATATATCCATATCTATCCGTATAAAGCTTGAATGCCTCTATAATTAACAATACCATTCATGATTTTACAAAGAGCATTAAGCTCTAGGCGGCAAATAGGTTTATCTAACTTACCTTATTTTCTAGCAATCAATCACCTCTATTTTTTGATAGAAGACCAAATGCACTTTTATAGGTAGAGAGATGATCAGTTTCCTAATTAAACTGTAATTTCTACTTCCCATCAAAGTAGAACTCTTATTGGAAACTACTTCATCTATTGACCAATTAGATAAAGATAAGGGTCTAAAGATATGGAGTTCTATTGAACCTCTAATTATATATGTGACACACATAATAAGCAGGCTAATTTATCGACTAAATAAAAATTAGTCTTACATTCTCCCACTTGACACATATGATAATTAGGTGTGGTTCAAGTAGAAAAGCATAAGACGCGTCATAAATCCATATCTATCCCTTCTGTACTTGATCATAATCATAACACTATAATTAAACAACCCACTAATGCGAGTCATGGCGGTTCTACATCATTATGCGACATAGTTCCTTCCATGCACTACAACACTAGCAACCTATTTAATATAGTCCATAAGTGAGAAGCATTTTTACAAGGTCCAATTCCTGTTATCATTCGCATATACATACGTACACCATTCATAACAGAAAAATTATCAAAAATACTTAAGTGAGATCTCTCATAGTGTCAAATAACATAGTTATCATAATGCAGTCCATAAAACGTAAGTTACAGCTGTAGTGAGGTATTGCTCAAGACTTATTCAATCAGCTTATTCCTTAATAATCTTTGTCAATAACCCCTTCCTAAGTGGATCTGCAATCATAAACTATGTGTTTTATGCCTTTTATTGACACTATTTATTTCTGAAGTTCTTCTTAGAGAAGAAAATAGTTGCGGAGCCATAAACTCTCAGCGACTTGGTAATGGTGTCGACAGCCTCCAAGTTCTGAGATAAATTCCCAACTTAATTTGTGAAATGCATTCTTAATCATTCTACAATTCAATTTCTATAATAACAGATTCTTTAATACTTTTGTGTGTTCATCCACGTAATATGAACAAATAATCAAAAGTAGATTTTCTACTGTCAATGCATCAAACAAATTCTGAATTTGAGTAACTGATAAATCCAAAATTATATCAGATATCCTTAATATGAGTGAGCATATAATCTTTTATTCTCAAATTCATGAGAAAAACTCTTAAATGCAATCAATAAAAATTATTGTGAGTAAGCAATATATTATCAATATGAAATAAACTAGCTCCCACTAACCTTAGAATATATACATTCACCAGTGTTACCTTCCTTAATTTCAAAGTAAAGCATTGGTATCATCAAATCTAAGGTTACATTGATAGAAACTTGTTTATATTCATTTGACTTCTCAAATTTGCACCCAAGTATTATATGTTCATAAAATTATACAAAATTTATTTTTGTCGAAACCATAATAAATAGTATAACGATGATCTGTCTTTGGACTTATCTAATGTCATACTATTAACCGTTATGGTGATTCCCTATCACCTATAGGACTAATCAATAAGAATTTACAATTAAGTATATCTGTAACCTTTAGCTATCCAGTTCGAACCTCAATTGCAAATACTTATAAATTATTCTATTCCAATTCTTTAATCATTCAGAAGTGGTGCACTTTTGAGCCTACCTTATATCTCTTTGATCAAAGAATTACAATTTACAAAGTCGTTATTACCAACACATAGGACAAGGTGTTGATATTCAGTAATTTGATTTCAATCTACGAATCATCCCGATTGGGTCACTTTGGTGGCTACCAACCGTACCTTAATGTAAATTTAAAATCAATATAATGACTTTTGCACGAACATTAATGAATATGAAAAATCATTATTTTAACACTTAATAAAGGATGTTAAAATTCAATAATTTGATTTAAATCTATAAACCATTCCGGTTAGATCAATTTGGTGACTAATAAACCATACCATAATATAGATTTAAAATCAAAATAATAATTTTTCCACAAATTTTAGGTGAATCACATTATTCACTGATAAATTCTGTAATTTGACTTGATGTTTATGAAACATATCGATTGGGTCACTTTGGTGACTGCCAAATCTTTCATAATATAAACATCAAATCAAAACGATAAGTTTTATTTATAAAATTCCTTAATTTGACTTGATATTTATGAACTATACTGATTGGGTCACTTTGGTGACTACCAAATCCATCATTATATAAATATCAAATCAAAATAATAAATTTTACTTAAATATCAAGTGAATAAAAAATTATTCACAATAATATCATATGGCTTGATATCTATAAACCATACTAGTTGGGTCATTTTGGTGACTACCAAAATTACCATAATATAGATATTCAGTCAAAACATTAATTTTATATAACATTAGATGAATGATAAACAAAAATATTATTCATAGGTAGTCATCACAAAATAGATATCCAAGACAAATGTATCTCTGTTCAAAATCTTTTACAAACAAAAGACAACATCAATTTTGAAAAACATAAATAAAATTTATTACCATTATGTGCAGGATATTGATTATACACCAACGGTCTTAAATAAAATAAAATCACCTTATTTATTTTATTTATTTATTTATGCTCAAAATCGATAAGGTTATGATATGCATAATTACATGTATCACTGAATCCATCATACATGGCCATCGTGCTATCTACCCAAAATTGCATAGATAAATTCATAGACCCAGATGATCAATGGTTTAAGGTGAATTTATATCTATGAAAACTAAGTATGAACATGAACACGATTAACATAATTCAATCATAATGGTTTACATCATCAATACTTGAAACAATTCGATGATACGGAATTACGTACATAATAAAAGCTTATTTTAACGTAATTGCATTGTCTTGAACATTCTTCTATGCTATTAGAAGCTTATCAACAGATCACTTACAATGAAGCTATCCATATTCACTTATCCAAGGCACATGCAGTGATCCACAATTAATGGTCAATTTGACCTAGGATCTCCTTAGAATAAGCTATTAAATATCTATATAAGTTCTATTAGGCAATTAACTCATTTGGTTCACCAAAAGCAAAACGTGATAGTCAAACATAATAAACAATTTACTATCAGAAATATGTTTCATTCAAACTGTGCTATATGACAAGAAACATGGTTTGGCCGAAGCAATTAGTGATGTGGACAAAAACGGTTTTGCCCAAAACCAGAACATAATACACAAATTAAAATTGAGATTATCTACTATGATATGTTCTCATAATAGGAGATGGAAGATCATGACGTTCATAAACCTAAAGCTCAGATACCACATATAAGATTTTCTTTAATGTTATTAAATAAATAACAGCCTACTTTTATATCAAGATCTTGAACTATCATGATCTCACAAATAAAACGTTATGCGAAAATAAAATAATCAATAACGACGTACCCGGATCCATAAAGATGACTGATATATCCATATCTATCCGTATAAAGCTTAAATGACTCTATAATTAACAATATCATTCATGATTTTACAATGAGCATTAAGCCCTAGGTGGAAAACAGGTTTCTCTAACTTACCTTATTTTCTAGCAATCAGTGACCTCTATTTTTTGATGGAAGACCAGATGCACTTTTATAGGTAGAGAGATGATCAGTTTCCTAATTGAACTGTAATTTCTACTTCCCATCAAAGTAGAACTCTTATTGGAAACTACTTCATCTATTGACCAATCAGATAAAGATAAGGGTCTAAACATATGGAGTTCTATTGAACCTCTAATTATATATGTGACACACATAATAAGCAGGCTAATTTATCGTTTAAATAAAAAATAGTCTTAATATACCGAAGGATGACGAACCTCGGTTGTCCTTCGATTGCAAGCACATGCTGCAAAAACCATCCAATTCTTGCGCATTTCTGTTTGTGCTTCTTATTGGTTGGCATCTACGGAATACACTACGTCTTTATTCTCATACGGTCAGAAGTTTTATTTTTGGGTTGGACTGAATGGAATTTCCATCTCATTTGGATTTCGGTTTAATAATCTAAATATGAATTGGGTGGTCAGCTAGCTTAGTACAACTATGTAGTTTTACATTATTCTAATGTATAATATTCTCAACTTTTGTATCTATTTGATGTCTCTTCCCATTTGATTACTCTCTACATTAGGCTTTCTATCCCAAAATATGATTTTCCCAGATTTCATGCAGTGAGAACTGCAACGCAAACCAATCCCCACCCAAAAATCAAAATAGCCTACTGCCTTGATAAAAGCAATTACCTGGAAGATTCTCCGATACAGTGGCATCAAGAATACCGTCGCCTACTGCCTTGATAAAAGCAGGGCCACCAGTAATTGCCCCTTCTTTTTGGCTGGTAACAAGCACTACAATACCCTTGGTGTTGCCTTCTTCAACAGTGGGATACCAGCGCTCCAATACTTGGTCAGCATACTCAAAAGCGTCAGCTTTGCTCTGCAACAAAATTCAAATCCAACAAATTGCATGAGAAAAAAATAAATAGATTACTCTTGCTCTACTTCAACATCTCCATTTACTAGATTCGTTGTTTTTGAGTAAAATAATTCAACAAAATTTACGAGATTTTGATTGGACCAAGATTGCTAGATTTAGTAAAACTCAAACATTTTCAGTTGTAGTACTTTAATGCCTTAGAATTACCAAGATTTTAGTAACATTCAAGCATTTGATCGATCCAGAGTTTGTTGTCATTGTTGGATCGGAAGCCTTAATGATTAAATCCATAAGTTTTACCATAGAGTGACAAATTCACAAGATTTATATAGGACAGCAATCACAAAATTTAATAACTTCCAACATTCTCTCTTTTTGTACTTCAAAGAGTCAATATGCAAGACAAAGTTCGATGGCACTATTCCATTGAACGTCTTAATTAGTAAAGTTTAAAGTTTCAATTACCATAAGTTGTACACAAAAGTTGGATGATCTAGAGAGGACCGCAATCACAAGATTTCAGTAAATTCCAACATCCCCACAAACCCTGGCCTCCACAATTTTGATCTACACACAACTCGAAGCTACTATTAGAATAGACTTACAGTGAGCTTGCGAACAGTGATGAAATTAACGTGGAAGTTCTTCCTCGACTCCAAATCCGACAACAACCGCTTCAAATCGGACTTTGTAACCCGACTGAGAACACCGGCATCATCTACGACGTACGATTCTTGTGGTGGGCCTTCGTTTATTACGTCAAATTCAGAAGCCAATGCAGAACCACTATGCAGAATTGGGCAGAAGTTGAGTGCCAGAGAAATTGAGAGGGCTGCCAACCCATGCTGCACATGAGAAAACCAACTATTCGGTATCGCGAAAGATTGTTCAACTGATTGAGTGCATTGGTTTTTGAGACTACAATTAATGGGTTTTGTAAGAGAGGGAGATTTTGATCTGGGTTGGAGAAAGGGAGGGAGGAGGGATTTTGAAGAGGAGGATTTGAGGTTCAAGAGAGGACAGAAAGGGTGAGGAGAGAGAATAGTTTCCATGACAGATAGAGAGAGAAGAATTCACAGATAAGAAGTATTTTTTTCTCTCTCTGTCCTTCTTCTTCTTCGTGTTTGGTTCATATTATTTTTGGGTGGTTTGGATTAGTTGGTTTGGATTTTGGAGGATAACGTCTAGTAGCTACGGACCCACATAAAGGCATTTTGGTCCGAGGAAAAAAAATGAGAAAACTCAAGATAATTTAGAATTTTAAATTTAAAAAATTCTAATTGTTGGTACATTTCATGATTTTTGGGATGACTCAAGTTTTAAATACATAAATAAAATACTCACTTTTTATTTTTCTTTCTTTAGGCTATGAAAACTCAAATTCGTATTTACACAATATGATTTTTCTTATCCTATATTACTTGTATCTAGTTAATCTTATCTTAATATAATGATGTGACATATTTTAATAAAACAATTTATATTCTATATCTCATGAAGTGATGTAACTATTAAACCTTTAAATTGTATAAATTATGATATAAATTTAAATGAATAAGGAGATATAAAAAATTAAAAAATTAAACCCACAACTATATTATTTAAATGGACTAATGAGACTGTAATTTATAAATAGTCAACTTAATTACTTTTTATATATTCAATTTTCATTTTAAATTTCGTGATTCTATAGTAGTTTTTATTGTTATATGGTACAATTGTTTTTAGAAATTTTGGGAAAAAGGTTTTGCTAGCCTTCGCATAATACGATACCTATATTTGCACATAACAGTGCACTAATGATTCATATTTGAATTTTGTTTAGAAGTTTTATATGCTTCTTAAATAAATTTTCAAGTGGGTATTTGATAATATAATTTTAACAAATAAATAATATATTTTTTATTGATTGTAAATTTTTAGATATTATGTTTTTTGTTTTGTTTTGTAGCACAGGTGGATAAATATTGCAGGCAACGGTAACTTATTTATTTTGTGAATTTGTATTTTTTTTGTTTCTCTATTCAAAGAAAATATGAGACAATTTTTGTGGTAAAATGATGAGTAGAGTAATTAATAATTAGACTATTTATTTTTTTAAAATTAATCTTATTAAATTTTTAATTTTTTTCTTGACAAATAAATAAGTAAATTTTTTTATTTTCTTGCAAGATTCTATGATCAAATGAACACAAAAACAAAATTTATTTATTTTTTAAGAATAATTTTCTCGTATAACTTTTAATAATTAAACAAAGTCATAGTATCTTTAGGCACGAGCAAATTGTAGTGTTAAAGAAGTTGTGATTGCTGAGAAAAGACGTGTGTTTGCAATTTCCCACAACATACAAATCTACAACCATGAAAATGACCAAAACTCGCCCTAACATGCTGTTAAAGCATAGTTGTTTAATCCATACTGTACGTGCCGATATGTCCCATAGTGGTACTAGATTAAGAATAAATTGAGATTATCGTCAATTTTTATATTTGATGATTTATTTTGAAGTTGTTATTTGTTTAATGTAATTTCTTGTTAAAAAATATTATTTGATAAATGTATATTAATTTTTGTGATAAATTTAAAACGATGCAATAGTACACATCGGTACCGATACGTACTAATAACAAAACCAATACATTGGTAAGTATTTTGAAGTTGTGACTCTATTTGTTTGAAAATTGTACTAAGGAGAGGAAAAGCAGGGAAAATATTTAAGGGAAGAAGTGTGAAGAAAATTAAATATTTTTCTTTGTTTGATTTCAAAAGAAAATAGAGAAGAAAAAAAAAAATCAACTAAATATATTTAGATTTTTTTAAAATTTTCTTTCCTATTTTCTTGTGTCATTTCTAAAGAATTCTATTTTGTTTTCATTGTATTTTTTTTTTCCTTTTACACTAAAAACCAAATAAGTAAGAAGAATTTCTTTTTTTTTATTTTTCTTTCCTTTCCCAAAGGTGCAAACCAAAGTTATTAATCCCGTTTACATTCTGTACCAGTATCGTAACGGTACTGAATCAACAGAGTACCATTCCAATAAATGTTCCGATCTATTTCGACTTGTTCTGATCTATTTCGGTTAGTACTAGCTAATACCATAATGTATCGATCTGTATTTAAAAAAATAAAAAATTTAATTTATATGTTTTTAATAATTAGATACAAATTGAGTCTAAAAATTATATTTTTTTATATTTGGTGATTTATTTTTATATTGTTATACTTTATTTTATATATTTAGAATGATTTTTTGTTAAAAATATTATTTAAAATATATATTAATTTTAGTAATAAATTCAAAATAATATATCAGTACATATTAATATATATCGTATTAATAATAAAATCGATAAGCTTATTAGTACTGACAAATTTAATGCAAACAGAGCGTCAAACCACTCTCCTTTAACAAATGAG
>JABCMJ010004375.1:0-24338 GCA_014822125.1 Arbutus unedo | reverse complement strand
ATGTGCTCATCAGAAGGGACATGAGTAGGGAAGGGATCAATAAGAACTAAACTTTCTTAGGAATAAGTGCTAATTTGGGTGGAAGGGAGAAATATGACAAACACTTGAGAAAAGTAACATGTCTGGACACGTACAACTTTTTTGTCACAGGGTCATAGCAACGATAACCCTCCTTTTGGTTAATGCCATACTCTATGAAAACATAGAGAGCACAACGAGCACTAAGTTTATTGCAGTCTCTATTGAGAAGAAGAACGAAGCAAACAAAACCAAACACACGAAGAAGGGAATAATTGGGATGTTGACCATGGAGACAGTCGTGCGGACAACAACATGAAAGGAGAGGAGTAGGCAATCGGTTTTAGAAGATACGCTGCAATGAGCACTTTTCCCCAAAACACAGAGGGGACAGAGGACAAGAGAAAAAGAGATCGAGCAGTGTCCAAGAGATGACAGTGTTTTCTCTCAGCACGACCATTTTGGACGGGAGTATCAAAACAAGAGGATTGATGAATATTCCTATGAATTACTAAAACATATGTAAACTCAAAAAGAAAGTACTCCCCCCAAAATCCGATCAGAGGATTTTGACTGAAGTAGAAAACTGGGTTTGCACCATGATGTGAAAATTACGATAAATTTTGAAAAAATAAAATTTGTGTGTCAGTAGATAAGTCCATGTATATCGACTGTAATTATCGACAAAAGAAACATAATACATAAAACCACCCTTGGTTGTAATTGGGGAAGGACCCCACAAATCATTATGAACCATATCAAAATGAGAGGTAGAAGTAGAATTACTTTCATTAAAAGTCAAAGCAGTCATTTTAGCAAACTTGCAACCACTGGGCTAAAAAATGTCACTAACAAAAATATTGCCCAAAATACCACACTTAACTAAAAGTTTATGATGCTCACCAGACAAATGCCCTAATTTAGAATGTCAAAGATAAAAATGAGAGGATTTCTCATTCAAAGAGAAAGACGAGAAGGCAACGGAAGTAGATGCTATAGGAATGTGCAGGCTCTCCAGAGTGTAGAGGTCACCAAGTCTACAGTCGGTCCCAATTTGCTTCTTGGACACCCAATCTTGTGCAACACAATCAGAAGAAGAGAACAAAACGTCAAAACTTGAATTAGATAATTATCTTATTGAAAGAAGGCTTAAAGACAGTTGCGGCACATAAAAGACATTTGGGATAGATAGTAAAGGGGACGAGGTAGGAAGAATAAAACCAACAGAAACAACATGCATAGGAAATCTATTTGCAGTGGCAATACTAATGGGGGAAATAAGAGAAATGCAATTACTGAGTAGAGACAAATTGGGGGTTCATATGATGGGAAAAACCAAAATAAAAAATCCATGTGGTGGGTAAGATACGTGAGGTGTTAGAACCATGCAAATCTGAGTGAGTGATGGTCATAGTAGAAGCTTGTGGGTAACCCTTTTTAGTTGCAACTATGAATGCCTGAAATTGCTGCTCAAATGAAAGGGAGGATGGACCACTTCCAGGGATAGAAACTGCAAGAGCTATTGGAGGATGATGGGAATGTTGTGGTGGGCAAATTGAATGAGAAGAATTATGTCCCTTAGGCTGTGCAAGTCTAGGGACGCATTCTTCCAGTGTCCATTTTGATGACAAAGCTACATTCATCTAGAGCAACTCACGGTTTTAACTTCCCAGTAACTTGAATCAGATGTGATGATGGATTAAGTAGGATAGGTGCCGAATGCTGACTGGATGGAGCTACTGGATTAGCAAAGACGGACTGAACGAGAGATGCGACATAAGATAGTTTTAACCTAGTTTTTTTGGCAATTAGTTCACGAACTGCCCCATCAAATGAGGCTAAGGGAGACCGATGCAAAATAGCCCCACGAAGAGGCTCAAACTGATCTCGAAGAGCCATAAGGAACTGCACAAGACGTTGTTTCTCACGATAATGCACATAGTTATCAAGTAATTAGAGATCTGCAACTTCCATAAGAGCTAACTGATCCCAATAATTAGTCATCTCATTATAGAATTCCTGAATCGACTTATCCTTTTGAGTGGAACTTTTAATAGACATCTCAAGTTTATATTGCTTAGCAAAACTTGATTCAAGGTACATGGTCCGCAAATAGTTGTATCATATTTAGAAAAGTTCATACCAATACTTAGAAACCAAGTAAGAATTCGAGCATTCTCCAGATTCCATTTTGCAAGGGCAATGGCATACCCTTCTATTTTTTGATCAAATAGCTGCAGTACTGAGCCATCTATGTATCCTTAAAATTCCTTGTCAACACTAAAAATTTTCATGACATTTGACCAATAAGAATAATTATTACCCGTCAAGTGGATACTGATAGCTTGTGTTTTATCCTAAGACATGATGAAATTACAAATGAAAGTATAGATCAGGTCACCTAGAGATTCATAGAAGTTCGGCGAGTCACCTGAGATGCGCATAAGGGTTCAGCAAGGCTTGTCGGAGATGGACGAAGTTACAATAGGTCCAATCTATAGAAAGCAGCCGAAAACCTTGAAAACCAATTGAGATCTGGTCAATCAGAGGTTATTCAGGCTTTTCGGAGGTTCAACGAGGGTCATCGGAGTACGAGACGGGTCCGGCGAGGGTCGCTGGAGGTTGACGGATCTGTTGTTCGCGCAGAGAGAGAAGATCTGCAAGGGGGAGGAATCTTTTGTTCTTACGAAAGGGGTCCGGAAACCATCACATGTGAGAGAGGGAGACAGGAATCCGCTGTTTGCAGCAGCGACAGTGAGAACAGAAGGAACAAACTGGGGTTGCAACGGGAGAGATGCTAGGATTGCTATCAAACTAGCTCTGATACCATGAAATCAGAAAAGAAACTCATTCTGTTCTCATTGTTATTAAAAATGGATACAACACATGGATTAAATGGAACACACGAAATAAAAGATAAATACTATCCTAAATAAGTGATAAATATGAAGACAAATATAAACAAAAGTGAAAGATAAATGCAAAATACTAAATACTACTGAATACTATCCTATTCCTATTTCATTCACAATAACATCGTAATGCTATGTTACTAAGAAGCATGGAGACAAACACGTGATATGGATATGAAATGACACACTCTTAGGGATACATTCAATTATATGTATCCAAATATTGTTACGTGTATATATCACCATAAGTATATGTCCCAAATTATATATAGATAAGATACAATAAGGTACAAAGAATCTACATTCATAGAGGACTGAAGAATTCCTTAAAAAATAGGTATGGAGATGATTAGGAGTTCTCAAGAAACAGTTACAAAATTTTCAAGTGAAGTTAAATATGATTAGTCATAACAGCTAATATTTTCTAACTTTGCATATCATAGTGATATTTCAAATTTGAAATTTTTTGATAGTCACATTTCCAATTGCCTAAGAAGTGTCGATCACGTACTTATTTCTTAGTCATAGATATTAAAGAAGTGTCAAACACGTAGAAAGTGTCGGGCACGTGTTCGAATTAAGTTTTTTATTTCTTAATTGTGGACACGAAAAAGAGTATTGGACACGTGTCCAAGAGTGTTCAAGGTTCATGGTCAATGGGTCAAGTCCTCTAATAATTTTCTTTTGTTTGTGGATTTCTAATTTTTACAATGTACTTGATTGGCACAATGGAAAGTAGGTATTGTTGTCGATTCATGACTTACATTACCTTCACCTTCCTCTGGAAAAGCTGATTTTAGTTCTTTGATGATATAATCAAAGTCCTTCATATCCCGACTTAGCCTTTGCTTTCCTATAATTAGAAAACCCACATTGAGATACATAGGAGTATGCTATTCTTTTTTAAATTATGTTGACAAGGAGAGGTTGAAGTTGCATAGACACTAGTGCCTCTGATGTCGCAAAACAACTCTAATTGGGAAACCTTCTGCATAGTAGGAGCAGCATAGCGGTGCTGTTTGTGACCTAAATTCAGCGAATTGGGCAAAAACAAGTTGTAAAATAGCTAGCCGAGAGGGCAGCGAAGCCTAAGAGAAAATTCGTCCCCATGATCAACCGAATAGGCTTTCTATGGCCATTCTCTGAGCAAATGATGCTTTCAGGAAGGATGATTTCAAGTTAAGTGGAACCCCACCTATCCTATCCCTTACTAAGGAAGGACATGAACAAGATGGGATAAGCGAGATAACTTCACTTCTTTCCTAATCTGATTCTAGGGTGGATGTTAGGATGTCCCCCGTGGGTCATCTGTCCGATTCCTCTTTCTATCTTAAGACATAAGAAACTTAGGAATTCTGGACTAAATCAATGGAAAAATTGGCTAAGAGGCGTTATGTCCGAGTCATGGAAACGCCTGTTTCTTCCATATTTTGGACCTTAGCGCAATCAATCTTAAGAGGGAGAGTGCTTTATTAAAACTAAATAAGGGAAGAAACGAAATGCCGCCTTGACAGACATTCACCTCGTTCTTATCAAACGAAGTATTAGCACTAAAAACTGTCTTTACATTGGATGGTTGGGTCAAGGATCCATGGATGAAGATAGAAATGAGGACGTGTTACTGGTAAGAAAGGTCCTTTTTGTTCTGTGTTAATAGCTGAGGTGTGCTTTTTGTCGTGGCGTTCGAGGCCAAAATCGTCTTAGTCTTTGAGAGTGGTAGAAGTCGTGCTTTCAAAGAATCCTACCCCCATGGGCATACGGCTTGGTAGGCCTTCCCTTTCCGCCGAAGCTTTATGGGCATTGCCTCGTTCCCCTATAAGATATTTGGATGTGAGCTATAATACAAATCTTTCATAATTTGATTTCGAACTAGTAACTTCTATTTGAGAGTATTGAGTTTAGCCACAATTCTGAGCTTCATGTTACTTTGCCCAAGAGTCATGTGGCATCCCAAGGAGTGTCAGACACGGACACGCCACCTTCTCTCAAGTATCCGTGCTTCTTAGCAATGTTGTATTAAGCTTATCATTATCTATTTGACCACAATTGTGGTCAAGTTTATATGTAGGTGGATGGACTTGTTCAACATTTTTCATTTTTGGATTTAATTACCCACTTGAATGCCCTCGTATACAATCATGGATTATTATTTTTGTTATTACTATTGTTATTGTTGTTGTCTTCGTCGTCGTGGTTGTTGTTGTTATTATGATTATTTTTATTATTTCTATTATTATTATATTTTTATTATTATTAGTAATACCACCATCACCACCACCACGACGTTGGACCTTAGCCTTTGAACCAACTCGTTTGGTAATAGTTTTATTATGTTTTTGTCATGTTTGGACTCTGCGACACTTGACTTCAAGTTTTGACTTAACTTCTTCTTATTATGGCGTTGGACCCTAGCCTTTGAAGGACTCCTCCTCCTCCTCCGTCTTCTTCTTCTTCTTCTTCTTCTTCTTCTTGTTCTTCTTGCGTTGGACCTTAGCCAAACTCACTCATTCGGGAATAGCTTGATTCTTTTTCTTCCTCTTCTTCTTCTTATGGTGTTGGACCTTAGCCGAACTGACTCCTTTGGGAATAGCTTGATTCTGTTTCTTCTTCTGGCATTGGACCGTAGCCTTTGAACTGACTCATTTGGGAACAGCTTGATTCCGTTTTTGTTGGGTCTGGACTGTGGGACACTTGGCTTCAGATTTTACATAACTTTTATTCTAACCAAAGTTTTCTTCTTCTTATTCTGGGGTTGGACCTTAGCCTTTGTACTGACTCATTTGGGAATACCTTGATTCCTTTTTGTTGGGTTTGGACTGTGGGACACTTGGCTTCAGTTTTTTATGTAACTTTTATTCTTACCGAAGCTGGATCTCCGTCTTCTGACTGACTCGTTTGGAACATAGGCTGCTTGCACTTTTGTCGAGTTTGGACTCAAGGCCGCTAGTTTTGTATAGTAAGTATAGAACTTTGTATTGTTTCTTCTTTTTCTATGAGCAAGTAATTCTGATTCCCAAATCCAGTTGAGTAGTTAAAATATTGACTGTCATTTCCCTACCCAATTTGCTTATGAGTTTTTGCTTGTGGTTTTATTAAGTACTTGCCAATATTTTGAATTGTTTATACTTTTTAAATTTGTCCATATGGGTATAACTTTTGAAGTTCATTTTGCCTATTGTGTACCATGTAAATTGTCTCTACAAAGTGCACCTTGCTTACACGGAGCCCGAGCTTATTAGAACCCAAGAGATCTTTGACTCCTCGTTGTATCTCTCAAAGTAAATTGCTGTCTCTTTCATACTCACGAACTTCTAAGGATATTTCCCGAGAAGGAATTCATTGGAGTATCCAGCCTCAACCCCTCACCGCAACCCCTTTACTCCTCCCTCTCCTACTCCACAAGGAGTGCAAATTAAGTCACCATTCTCCAAGAGATTATTCTTCTCTTATCCTCTTGTCCCCAAAAAGGAATGTTGAAAGATAAAGAAACAGCTGCTCTCAAGTTCCCTAGCTACCGCAACAAAAATTGTGTGCAAAGACAAAGTAGGTGGGGAAAATTGATAAAGTACTTTTGATGATTGTCTTCCACTTTTGGAATGATATTGCCTTTTCCATCGAGCCAATCTCTCCCAGAACCACTCCATGCCTTCCAGAACTTACTTTGTTGATACACTCCAAAATGTATGTATACCCGCTATCTGATCATCTCAGATTGGCTCAATTTACCCTCAACCTTGATACTGCTTTGGAATAGAATAGCGACCAAGGAAGATAGCCCAGTTGCACAAGATTGGCCCAATAAAAATCACTGCAACTAAGAGACACGAGCTCTCACTCCCTCCAGATAGCCTACGTGAAGATCACCAAACTAAATGCCCCCTTCATCAAACTAAATGGGAGTGGGAAATCCCGTCTTAACTCTTGTCAAGTATGAAAGAACCAGCTGATGATCCATTTACACCACCTCAATATCCAACTAACAAGCCGCCCTCAGTTTCCTGCTTCTCAATCTAGAGTCAACACGTCCATCTCGTCTAACTTGGCCACCACCTCTTTCTCAAACTTGATCCATAGGGACACCGCAAATGCTTAGTAACATTAGTATTTTCTATGGTTTTTGTTAAAACATCTAATTCAAAACCAATTGGCAATGAGTGGAGAAGTCGTCCAAGCTCATATACTAGTTTCGAAGGTAATACTGCCCCGCATGTGCGACCACACCTGGAAAGGTAAACAACGGGGTTGTAACACGGATCATAACTAAACAAGGTGCGCGTCAGGCACAAATAACGGGGTAATCAATCGAAAGTGTTTTGTCCAAGATCCTCTAAAATCCTAACTCTAATACCATGTTAAATCATTCAACTCAAAACTAATTGGCAATGAGTGGAGAGGCCATCCAGGCTTATATACTAATTTTGGAAGTAATAAAATAACTCTTAAACAGTATTGTTAGTACATTTTGGGCATGTTTGATTGCAGTATTGTTGCCCTTAGCATTCAATACCCAACTACACCCGATAAAATGCTAGAGAACAACAAAATCCCCAACCAAATCCCTTATTGCCCCTAGCATTCAATACCCAACCAAATCCCCAACGAAGTCTATTTCCACACTAGAGAACAACAAAATGCTGTGCAACCCTAGCCAACAATCATCACTTGGAACGGAGATTTCTGGCAAACAACTCTTGCAATCTCCGGTGAGATCTCCAATCATCTTCACTTAATTTATTTTACTATGAAACCATTTTTTTTCCTTCATTTTTTCATTTTCCAGCGAACAACTCTTGCAATCTTCGATTTTTCGTTGGTGGGTGATATTGATTTTTTTGGATGAATGCATCTTTTTTTAGGGGGTAAATGGGACGAATATCTTGACTGTTTTTTGTCTTTTGAAAAAATGACGGTTTTTTTCATTTTTTGTCTGAACTCTGACATCTATGTTACAAGTTTCTTGCATTTTGATAAAAAAATGAAACGTTGTTGCTTTTGTTGTGTAATTTTGATTTGCACCCAGAACATAGAATGATGTCCCACTGCATAATGTGAGGTATAAAAGGTTTTTATGGTCCATTTTGATTTCAGTCCCATTTCTTGTCCAAAGAATCAGACAAGAAATGGATTGGATTAGAAAATAGTACTTAGGTAAACAAAGGACTGGATTCTATTTTAGGCCATGGATTAACAATCTCAGGACTAATAGTCTGGAATTGCTTAATACTCTGCCAAATAGTCCTAAAGTCAAACGAGCCCTTTGAGGACTAGGCAACATGATAGATTGTTCTTTGTTGATTGACTCACAGATCTCATCTTGATGCAGGTTGAGAGAGAACGGACTTTACTCAACACCAAGTTACTTGATTTCAAAAGCCTACTTCACAATCCTTATGTGCTTCCTCAAAATTTTGCTAATGCTACCCGAAGTGCTTTTCCTGGGGCCACTCAAAGTGTATCTTCCCTGAATGCTCAAAATAGCACCCCTTCTCCTGTTTCCAGTTTCAGTCAACTTGGTGCTTCACTTAATATGGGGTTTGGAACGAGGCATGATATTCTGCCTAATGACATCCTTTTGTACTTATAGTTTGGTTCATTTCTTCTTCAGCTTCTTTCGGTGTTTGAAAAATTGGCCTAGGTAGAGAGCCTAGGCGCTAGACAGTGCCTTGCCGCCTCAACTTTAGGTCTAGGCACAACAATTAGATTAGTGGAAATTAGCCGGCGATTAGTCGGCCTAGACGGCCGTTTTCCAAAAGACAAATTTAAAAAATGTAGGGCAAATTAAAATTATTTTAAAATTGCTGGATTTAAAGTGTAATCAACGAGTCTATTATGATGTTTAACTATTTGAGATTATAAATGTTAGTTTCTTAATTTCAGTTGTTTTGAACTTTGAATGTATAACTTTGTTTTGGTCTAGTTATTTATTACGAACTTTACTAGTTTTACTATTAGTTATTAGGTAAATTGCACTGACCTCCCCTGAGGTTTCTGACAAATGCACTGACCTCCCTTGAGGTTCTTATAAATGAACTGACCTCCCCTATTTTACAAACTATTTATCAATCAAAACTAACCGTGTTTGTCGAAAGTTAGAGAATCTACTTTATGAGGTTAGTGCATTCATTGGAACCTCAAGGGAGGTCTTTGCATTTGTTAGAAACCTCAGGGGAGGTTAGTGCAATTTACTGTTAGTTATTTTAGCCTAAATTCAGTTTTTCTTAGTCATACAAAAAGTTCATACTCAACCTTGGGAGGTCTGGATATTTTTAAAAATAATAGAAAAGCCAACTAATCTTTAGTCCCCGACTAGTTGGCCTAGACGCCCTTCTTCTGCCCGCCTAGCGACTTTTGGAACCTTAGTTTCTTTAAGGTTTACTTGAACTTCTGTTTCCAAATCTACCCTTTGAACTTCACTTGTTGGGTTGTTTTTTCCAGGATTGCTACTCCACCACAGAATGCTTTTCATTCAGCTCAAAACTCCAGTCAGACTACTAGTACGTTTGGGACAAACAAATCGCCATTTGGAACTGCAGGTGCAACTTGAAGGATAAAGTGAAAAACTGTAATGCTATGTTTGTGGATATTGACTCTCATTTAATCTTGTGGTAGGTTCTCTTGGAAGTCAACCTCATAACCAGTCCTTTGGAAGCTCCTTTGCCATAAACTCAGCAACCTTCAGTAACAGTGCCA
This sequence comes from Arbutus unedo, assembly GCA_014822125.1. NCBI lineage: Eukaryota > Viridiplantae > Streptophyta > Magnoliopsida > Ericales > Ericaceae > Arbutus > Arbutus unedo. The sequence continues at coordinate 14,718 of JABCMJ010004375.1, read as the reverse complement.
TTCGTGCAGAACAAAACCCATTTTCCTCTTCAGCTGTGTCACCCCAAATTCCCAGTTCAGCAAGAAACCAGTCCTCCATACTTTCAAATATGCCAAACTCTGCCTCTACTACAATCGGGCAGTTATCTGTGAACGTTGATGCAAGGTAATTTCTTTGAGAAACTTTTGTTAGTTTTAGGTGCAATTCAGTCACTTTTGTTGGCAATTATTACTAGTTTATTGGCGACTAATCCAGCTCCTGAAATATTCGGTCAACCAAGACTTGCATAACACAGTTTTGGATTGGAACTACATACCAATTAATACGTTATTTGCCCTAAATCCGTTATTTGCTTTATTTCACCTCATTTTCTGGACCTTTTTTATTATGTTGCAGTCGTAAAAAGATCAAGGAAAATGAATCTCAAAAAAAAAAAAAAAGCCCGAATATTTGGTTAAAAAATCGAGGTTTGAACCATTCCTTATCCTTTATTGTTGAGTCTAGCTTTTCTGGTTCTGAGAGCAAACGGGTTTGTTTTTTCAGTTAATTTGAACTCGATGGGAAGGGCTTGGTTGAGCTACATTGGTTACAGTCATGGCCAAGTTCCATAATTGGGTCTTTTGGCACTGTTTGCAGTTGGTTTAGATTGGTTTTAGAAGTCCAAGTCTTCCCTTTCTTGTTTCGAGTTCCCAGTCTTATGTTTTGTGCTTTCCAACTTGGAAACAGCAACTTAATTCCTTTGGGTTTTGTTTGATATAACCATGAAAGATCCTAAATCTCCCGATTCAAGAGGGATTAGTATATATAACTTTTTTGGCCCTTTGAGTTGTTTTGAGATTCTATGATGCAACTCTAATACCTTATGAAGTCTAACTGCGTCGAATTGCTTGTTCCTTTACTTTCGCAGTTTTCTTATTTTCTACACTTACTGAGCCTTGACCCTCTTCAACTATATCATTTTAACTCCTTTTATCCCCTTTGGCATGCTAATATCCTATCCTAATCCCTTTGTGAATTTCTTCTATTAGACAAGCACCCTGACATCAATGCAGAGGGGGTAATTTCAGAAACACCTCCTCGATTCTCTAATGAAATCACACTACATGCCTCGGTATTTGTTGAAATCACACTGCATACACCTACAATCACACTGCATACACCTACATTTACCAATATACCCCAATTTAGTCTCAATATAACATGCAACTTAAAGGATTATATAAAGATGACATGTGTCCTTGTAGAAAAACCCAATTTAGGTTCTCTTTTTTCATTAATAATTAGATTTTTGTTGAGTTTTGTGTATGAACTTTGGGTGGTTTGATAAAATTATTATTTTTATCGAGACGCCAATAATCTTACGAAAATTTGACACAAAATTAACGAAGCAAAAAAATCAGATCAAGACAAGTAATACGTTAATAAAGTTAGGCTAAAACTACGTTAAGCGTGAGTTTTTAATTATATTTTTGGATCATGTAGCATAAAGAGGGATTCAATTCATAATTACTCAAGATTATAGAAGTTGAGTTAGAATTAATTTCTCAGGACCAACCTTTGTGTCCCTCTGGCTTTGATGTCTAAACTTTTTGTTGAGCTAAGTATATCTAATGTTTGTTCATACAAGGCCTCAATCATGTAAAAATAGACTAACCATGTTTATGCCCCAGAAAGAGAGTGAAAGACATTTTCGTGTCATTGCATAAAAAGGATAAAAATGGTATATAATGCCTTTTGTTTGATGATGTCAGCGTTTTTTTTTTTTTTTGGTCTAATAATCAAATTGAATGTAAGTGTTACACAAAATTAAAAAAGTAGGGGTATACAGTGTGATTTAAAAGAATAGAGGGGTGTGCAGTGTGATTTTATCAAAATTGAGGGGGCTTTGTGAAATTTATCCATGCAAATATACCCAAGCTACTGTTATGAATACTGTTCACAACCCCAGGGTAGTCCAAAAATTGCGAGTTTTCAGACCTAATTAAATGACAGTATCTGCCAATTGTTAAGCCAATTAAAACCCTAAAATCTAAATTGACGTACATTTAGCCGCATTAAGCTAAATATGATGAGCCCCCAGTAAAGCCATCCCTTTGATCTCCGACATCAATATTTGATATACAAGTCTTTATTGCGGTGTTGACTGCACGTGCCCTGCTTCAGATTCCTAGCCCCTTGAAATTAACTCTTAATCTCACATTGTTGCCACCACCACATCTTTTCATATGCTTGTGATAGTTTTGGTTTTTGTTCCCTTAATGCAGCGATAATATGCCTAAGCAGAGTGGTGCAGTGGATGATAATATCTGGTTGAAAGAAGAATGGATTTCTGGAGAGGTAAGAGTATTCATTTGACATGTGTAGCCCCTGTTTATACTGGACTTTCCTGCATTGAGAGTCTGGAAGCTCTGCAAGCTTGTTTACTACATGTTATATGTGGTGAGATTTTAACATGAATAAAGAGTTAAATTGAAAGTCAATCAATGTTTATTCCATGTTATATACATGGATTCAAGCCTCGCTAGGCTCAAAGTCCTAGGTTGAGCCTCAGCAACAATTTGTTTGTTTCATTTTGCAATGGAACAATAACACTAGGTGGGCAGTAGCCCAACCTAAATTTGACGTTGGCATCTAGCCGCTCTATGGCTCCCTTTACCTTGTGTCTTCTGCTTAGAGAGGCCCAACTTTAGTCTTTTCTATTTTCGGCCTATAAGGCTTCAATTTTTACATATTGGCTACAAAGGCGTTCTCCATTTTTGGTTGATTAGTTTTTTTTTTTTTTAACTCTAGTAGGATTTATTTGTATTATTCTTTTGTTAGAGAGTAGGACCTAAACATGAAATAAACCGTTTTAAGAATCTCCTTCCCAGAATTGGACTTAAATTGTTAAATAAGTATATCGACATGTATATCTCAATTGAATTAATGTCGCGAGCGGTATATGTTTCGCCAAGTTTTTGGTTTAAATCACCTATGGCTATGATAGATATGTTAACCTCATTTCAGGAAACAAAATTTATGCCCTCAATCAATTCAGTAAAATTACCAAAATCACCCAAGCTAAACCTATAATACCAAGTTTTTAAGTTGAATCCTTGAAATTCACAAAAATATATCACTTGTTAAAGACCATCATGACAATAATAGGCGCTACACATCTTGTTTTAAATTGATTTGTAATCATTGTTGTTTCTAATTTGGAACCTTATGTTGTGAAAAAGTATTTAAATGTCCTTGGATATTGTCCTGACATCCCTTTGTTAGTGTTACACATATTAAACTGTTTTGTCCCTCCTTTCAGATCCCAGAAGAAGCACCTCCTGACAGATATATCTTCTAGTGTTATTTTAGGTAAGTCGGGTGTTTTATTCTTCGTAATACAAGCAATGCCCTTCATTGAGATTGGTAAGCAGTCGGTAGTAAACTATCCCTTGATGGCGTGGTTATTCAATATGGCCGATCATGTTGTGCAGGGTTTTAAATGCGTGATGTTCCACCATAAAGTTTGCACATGTTTCCAAAGAACCCGGCTACTTGCACCTATATGCTACATCGCTATGCTTTGCCTGATTGTGTGGGGTTGATATGAAATTTTAATATATTTTCAGAGGTTGGAGTGTTTGGGAAATGGCTGGAAATTGGGGGTGAAAGAAAAACCGAGAAAATCGAACCGACCGAAAAAACTGACTGATCGGTTCAGTCTTTGGTCGGTTTCGGTCCCCGAAAGATTTTTTAAAAAATATTCGGTTCGGTCTCAGTTTTCTATAATGTAGACCAAACCGAACGTGGACCGAACCGATGGTAGATTTTCTAAAAGTGGCCTATTTGATGTTTGATGAAAAAAATTCAAATAGAAGTCCATTTGGTAGTAGATTTTCTATATTATTAGTGCCTTTTCTTCAATTAGTTGTGGATTTGGGCCAAACGGGCCCAAAATCAAATTATTAACTTGGCCCAATATGGCCCATTTGAGTAAGACCAAAATTTCCGAAAATTCCGAACGAATTTGACCCCACTCCAAACCGAATTGAACCGAACCGAACCGAAAATAAATTGGTCGGAATTGGTCTTTCAAATGCATGGACCGAACCGAATCAATTCGGGAGAAATTCACCCCGAACCGATTTCACCATCACGTATGGTGAAATGATGGGGATGGCGGTGGTGGCTGCTTGGTTAGGTGAGCAGGTATACCGAGAAATTGATAATTTCAATAATGGAAAAAATTGTAATAAAATTATTATTTTCTCTAGGGGATTTCTTGCAGAGGGGGAAAAAATATGTATCTCCTATTAGTAATGGAAAGGAGGCAAATAATTGCGTGATTGATATGGACTCAATGTTTCGTGCCTACACTCAATTGTTAATCTGTGATGAGATCATTGTCTCATGATGTCTAGTGTTTTTATGATCGATCTTTATGTTCTTGAATGAAAAAACAAATTTGGAAGTCGTATAAAAGAAGGAATTTTTGGACAGCATTTTTGAACTTTTCGTCCATCTTAAATAAATAACTATTAGTTAACATGTCCTAATAGCGTGTGTGAAAAGAACGTCAAGAAATAGTATTAAGACTGACTTGCTATGGTAGCATATATTTGTTTTACTCTCTGCAACTCTCGATCATGTTTGTTTTGTGTAAAGTTCAGCTATTAACAACGTTTTACAGTTTTTATAGTGATTCTAAGAAGAATATATGGCGCCACATTATTTGTTTACGTTTTTACAGTTTGCTGTGTTTTCAGATGACACTATTTGGTGCTGTTTTTAACAGGAGAACATGGCCCGTTAGTAAGTAATGAGCATGGCTTATCGGTCAGGGCGAGGAGGCCGAGGGAGGTGGCTCATGGTGGTGAATTTCAACTCATATGTTGGGATTGATTTTTAAATGTGTAAAGATGAACTTGGGGCCTAAAAAAAAAAAAAATAGTTCATATGAGATCATCCTATTTTGTTGATGACTTGAAAGAGGTGTTAGTATGCTCTACTCATACCTGATACAAAATTAGTTTGTTTGACTTGATTATTTTTTGATACGAATACAAATATAACACCACTTGATAAAATGATAACTAAACGAGATGAATTTAAGTTGGAATTGCTTATCTCAGAACGGGCAAGGATAATTATTTAGTTGTTTGTATTAATTTGTTAACCAAAATCCTATGTCTAAAGATGGCGTGATCATATTATCTTTTTATTTTTGACAAAATAAAGAAAATTTAATTTATCTGCTAAGCTAAATGCCTAAACGTTAGAGAGAGATGAGGAATTCCAGTGGGACAAATTGGACTTCCACATCTCTTGGTAAGTCCAAGAAAGAGTGCTCTTTGAGCACAATTGTGCACTGTTATTACACATTCTTTTGAATGTAAAAGATTTTAAAAAAAAAAAAACACTAAACATGCAAGATACAAGGGACGTTTATTAAGAAATAAGCAATTTTGTACAGTCATGAAAATATCAGTAGGTGGATTTCTTGTCGCGGCGTATAGTTCTTCAACAACTGCATATTTGCATCAGATTGGCTCGAGAAGAGTTCAACGCAAGTACTAAGTTCACCCACCCTTCACGAATTGTTACAGCCTACAGCTTCTATTACTACTACATCGGACATTAGTGGTTTGAAATTTGTACAGAACTGAGAAGAAGGTAAAAAGTACTTTAATACTTTCTTAAATGATAGGCACAATATATTGCAAGGTATACTTGCTTAAAAGCATAGATGAAGCTTTGGAAATAATTATACATTACAAGAACAGGGTTGAGAGCAAGAGATTAACGTATTGGGAGTGTTGTATTTGAATAAGACACCATAAACTCTTATTATCAAAAAGGTGCAGTACCTACCTACTGCTAAAGTATTAGATAAGACCACGCAAATTGGTTTTTGGTACACAAATATGAAATTCTTGATAATCATGTGAATTTGATTGAGGAAATTTTAGGAATAAGTTCAACTGAGAAAACTTATGAGAGCAGTCAAAATCAAAAAAGATGTTGATGACTAAATTTATAGTAAGAGTTACTAAGAGGGCTATGACATTGAATCTTTTGGTCTCAAAGCTTTAAAGAAGTTTGACCTCTCTAGAGGACCTCCTGGGGAAGGAGGCTATTGAAATTAAATCCATCTTCTAAAATCATAATTGAAAATTGGTGGATCTTCGTCTATATTGTAAGCCTCTGTGTTCCAAATATATATGAAAGCGGATAGATCAATTAACAAATATGATGCTCGGATTTTTATCAACGGAAAATTGGTCAAAATGACAAATTTGGACTGATTTGGCTCATTAAGGATATATTAATTTAATTTATGAGTCAGGGTCCATGGTTTAGGAAGTTTTAATGCTAGAGGTCCTTTTATAGACGAATTTGCTCCTGGACCCAAACAGATAATTTTATCTGATAATATTATTACTTCAAAAACTAATAAATAACGTTATTTGTTAAAAGCAACAGATAATATTAATTGATAAACACTAACAGATGACTTTATCTAATAAAATTATCGTTTCAGAACTAAAAGATAAAGTTATTTTTTTAATATGCAAGTCAGATAACAGTATATGTTAGTTTGATATATGTATTAGTCAAATTAGAAAACATAAAACGTATAATTTTATCTAATAATATTATTATTTTGAAAACTAACAAATAATTTTGTTTGTTAAGGTATCTGTTTAAATCGACAGAAATATTGATTGATAAACACTAACAGATATAGTGATCTAATAAAATAGATAAAGTTATTTGTTAAGGTATCTGTTAAAAACGAAAGATAATGTTAACTGATAAACACTAACTTTATCCAGTGAAATCATTGTTTTTATATCTAACGAACAGATAATGTTATCGCGTGTTTAGTAAAAGGATATCTAATAAAAAGATAACTCTATCGTGTATTTACTAGAAGAGATATCTAACGAACATATAACGTTATCGTGTGTTTTACTAGAAGGATATTTTTTGAACTTATGCATCAAAAAAAACTTCCGCTAGTAATTTATTTTGAGATGAACTTAATGAGTTAAAACTCCATCCAGATAGACTTTTAACCAAGTTTCCCTTTTATCAAAGGGTGAAAAGAAAGAAAACCTAGACTATTTTGAGAGTATTCGCAACAACATCCACGCGCTTGTTAAGAGATGTTGCAGCTTTGCATGATCTGAAATTTCATCATATGGATATTCAGAAAATTTTCCTTAATGGTGTTTTGGATGAAGAAATTACATAAAAACACAAATATGTAAACTTGTCAAATCCTTGTTTGGTTTGATGTAAGCACCAAAAATAATGGTGTAAGAAACTTGACAGTGATATGATGTCAATCAAATTCAAGACCATTGAATGTGACAAGTGTGTCTATATCAAAGACGAACAAAGAATATCTCACAATTTGTCTATACGTTAATGATGCTCATTATTAGCAATAATGAGCATATCATCAAGTCGGCCAAGAAGATGTAAAACTCGATGGTCGACATGAAAGGTATAGATCTTACAATTGTCATACTTGGAATTAAGATTTCAATAACATCTATGGACTAGCTTTATCTCAATCTCATTATAATGAGAAAAAATTTATAAAAATTTTAACAAGTCTGCCACCGATTTGAGGAGGTCATCGTCTTAGCTCTCCATATCTACGAATACTCATGAGAGTAGTATCTCAACTAGAGTAATCTCGTATAATTAAAAATCTGATGTACATAATGAGTTGAACAAGATCATGCACAACTTACTAGGTGACCAGACTAAGTAAATGGGTGATCCTTGGGAGGCAATAGTTAGGATTCTATGCTATTAGAAAGATACACAGTGACACAAATTGGACATCTGATATGAAGACTCAAAATTCACAAGTGAATGTGCCTTTACTCTTAGAGGTGTAGTTGTGTCTCAAAATCTTCCAAACAAACATGTATTGCTAGCTCCTTATGAAGTCTGAGTTTATTGCTTTAGATAAACATGTGAACAAGCGAAATGGCTATGCAACATTTTGCATTCAATCGGATAGCAAATCAGCAACCAAAAGGGCATCAAGTTATGTGTGTAGTGACAAGTTGAATCAGCAAACAGAGAGTAACATCACGTATTTGCTAATCAAGTTGTGGACGAGTTAGTTGAATCAATTAAGAGTTTAATAATCTTATACATTACTATGGTGAATCCAACGATACCTATGATATAGCTTAAGATAAGCTTTGTTTTTAATGATCCGCAAAACTAGAAAATTCTAATGGGTATAAAAAGTTATTCTTAATAATAGTATCACCTATACGAGTGTATGAAAGATCTATGCTTCAATGAGAATTTTCAAGGATATAATTCTCTAAAACACTTATAAGACCAAACTGTGTCTAGGGGAAAAAACGAGCACAACCATAAGAACGGAAGTGTGTTTGGAAAAATTCTTGGTTTAGATCCATTTTGTGGTTTACAAAAAGACAAACAGTTCACAATATCATATTCACTAGTCAACTAGTAAATTGAGTAGATATTTACAAAATAAAATACTTGAGGCCAAAACCGTTAAGCATGTTGAGGAGAACCTATAACCACTTAGTCACATTTAGCTCGTATGGCCAAAACACAACATTTTTAATCTTCATATTTTACTAGCTGACGAGAAATACTTAATCAAAATCATTTTAAGGTGAATGAGAAATCGTCTACTGAAGTACCCATTTAAGCATGGGTTTAAGAAGGTAAAAAGACTCGTGTCCCACAATGGTAAAAGTCCCAAAGGATTTGTTTCATTTGTGACGATTTCGTTATTCTTTTTTTGTTAGTAATCTATTTTGATCTGTTTTATTATGTTGCTATTTGCTGTTTTCATGCTCGGCTCCTATTGTGTTCAGAGTGAATTGATTTATTCCGTAAGCAGCTGTACGTAGGGAAGCTGCGAAAGCAGACTCGGGATTTCTGTAGAATGGAGGAAACAAATCTTCAGTAACACGAAGTCAAATGAGATTAGCTTGATTGCAACCTATGCACTTATGGTGGGAGGGTAAAGATCAATGCAACTTTTGCAATGTATGAAAGTAAAGCACTCCTAACTTTTGCAATTTGCTACTGCTACTACTACCTGTTCTTGTAATGCACTGATTACTGAGTAACTAAGTACAGTACAGATGGGATTAGAATTGCACTTTCGCACTGCAAGGGGGAATTGTGAGAAGTCTGTTCGCAAAGCTTTGTGCAACTTCTTCATTTTATTTATTTTTGATCGGATACACCAACTCTTAACAGTATTCCACAAGCTGTGACTCAAATATCAAAAATTACGGAGCATAAAAACATAGAAGAAACCTAATCCCTATATCAACTTATCCCATGCTACAAGTGTCACCATGCTCAATGAAGGTTGATAGTCCATGACTATCAGAGTATCAAAGGCCTACTATGCACAACTTTAGCACTCCCATCGAAAATCCTTGAAAGCAAGGGCATAACTCAGATGATGTAAATTCATTGCATTCTATTACGATGTCTACTCTTGGCTCAAACACAAAGTAGTAGTGTCACGTGTCAGAAAACATTATGAAGTTGTTCTAAAATGTTCCAAAACCATAAAAAGCCTTCGTCCCAAGGCAAGAGCATACAAGTCTTTTACATATTATATACACATACACAGTGCTGCATATAATCTCTAGGCATAATCCCCTGGAAAACATCAAGGAAATATGCCTACATAAACTACAAGCTCGGTGAATTTCGAAATATTAATGCTATAAGTTGTCCATGGATTATGTAACTTCAACATTTGAATAACTTCTGGGTCATTTTTATACCCAATTCGGAGCTTGACAAAGATGATTTGTGTAAAAAATATGCCACGTCCCAAGCTCTCCCTAAACCCCTGATTCAAACAACAAGGCCTGACAAACATAGCCAAATTAGTAAACACGGTAAGCTTTAACATAGGTGTGAGAAAGAACACTTACACGTCGATGTACAAGAATTTAAAAGGATACGCAATCACCAAAAGAAGGATAATAATAAAAGGAAGGAAATCTGAAATAAAATTGTCCACACACTCCCTAGAATTTACTACACCTAGATTACGTCATTTGACTTTAAATCTATTACCTCTTTCTTCTAGGGATTTGGTTGATCTCGAGCATTATGCTCCACCATCATCTCACTTAAATGCATGTGTTCATAGCATCAGAAGGAGAAAAGCAACGTAGTTGAGCGAAGACATTTATGCTCTTTCCTTGACCATTTTCGAATTCCAAAAGAAATAGGTTAGCAAATTAAACAGTAAAAGAAAAAAGTCAACCAAGCCTCAACTCTAATCCAGCCTTCAAATTGATCTTCCAACAATTAAGTCCAGAAAACATGACATTTGCATTGAATGATTATACCTCAACAATAGATGTGAATATCTTTTTCAAAAAATTCCAATCCCAATAAGCTTCTAGAGCAATCCTAGAGATTCAAAACAGAAAAGCCTGTCTGACGACTGAGAAATTCCTTAATAAGATTAACTAAGCTTATTCTCGGTGTGACAAAACTTCAATTGACAACGACCCTACATATGTATTTGCACATCCTAAAAGGATCCATGAAGTTCTCTATTTGAGATATGTAGCCAATGAAAGTTCCACATGATGTAGTCAATTGAAGTTCCTCATCCACTCTCCGTCTAGTGCAAGCCACTCATCCAACTTTAAGTTTCCATGTGACGCGAGAGACGCTTCTGATACATAAGCAGGGACAAATGGTTCCTCCTCCGGCACAAAAGTTGGGATATACGGTTCCTCCTCCGGCACATAAGCTGGGACACGTGGTTCATCATCAACCTTGTTTGAATCCCTCTCATTCATACTCTGTGGATCTGTCAAAACTGGAGGATCAAGCAACTGGTGAGTTGACTGAGGAGAAGGCTCTGATGTTTCCATCGATGGTTCATCCAAGCAAGAAAACTCTGCAGCGATACATTGTATTTCATCAATGTGCAAGGAACCAACTGACCGATGGGCCAAATTTGGCCTTCTATTGTTGGGAAAATTGAAAGACGCTTGTTCACCTTTTAAACAATACAAGGCTGCATCATAAGCTAGGGCTGCCTTCTCAGGTGAGCGATGAGAGCCCAGCCATATCCTTGTCTTGGTCTTTGGAATGCGTATTTCAGAGACCCATCTTCCCCCCCTCAACCGGACACCTATATATGGACCTTTACCTCTTCTCCTACAACCCTTCTGCAGAGTTGAGGTAGGCCCTAAATCCATGATAAGGGAGGGTATTCAACAAACTGATTTGGTGGGGAGGAATGGAAGGTTATAGGATGTGGTTCTATTTATGAAGAAGAACACATTTTGTGAAAAGGCCTACGCAATATAGCTCATGTAATTAAGGAACCAAGATTACAACCTATTGAGATAGCGGCACGCAGTAAGCCCAGCTATACGTGGCGGCAGTTAAAATGTCATGTGGTGATGCCTGCCGGCACTAAACAGCAATTAGGAAGATCACCTTCTGAAAGACACGAGTTAAAATGTTTGTCGCATTTATCAAAACAACTGCAAATCCCCATACTGGAAAGTATACACTTTTGTGCCAAAACGAGCTTTTTGCGAAAGGTAATGACAAACTTAGACCTGTCTATTTTGGACCCTAATAATGAAACCAAGACAGTTGAAGAAATAATCCACAATCTTTGGTAGCAAACTCATTACAGTTAGGTATATATACACATATACTAGCAGCCGGTGCCCACACAATGCGTGGATGTGTAGGCTAAGACGAAAGTACATAATTAGTGCTCATTGGGGTGACACCACGATAGGAAAGCTCAAATATTTGGAGAAAGGGTATAGTACGAGTTTTTTTATATGAAATATAGAAAAACAACTTGTTATTTCAGAATGTAGGGAATGATATTTTAAGAAAGGCCAACAATTGAGAAGAAAAAAACTATGTAATTGAGGAATGGATTTAGGAAATGGTGTTTGAACATGAAATTGGCGTGTCACGTGCGATGAGACTCTCAATTCCAGTCGGCGTGTAAGTCGTGATACTTGAGATCAATTGCGAAAAGATATATATATAAATCACTTAAAACTGGGACCAAATGAAGAAATACACTTGTTAAGATATGGGCCTATTTCAATGATAAAACCTCAACTTTTGGGGATTCCAACACTTTACATGGTATCAGAGCGGTTCCTTGTTTTTCCCATTGAGTTTTCTCAACACTCCACTGAAACAATAACCAACTGAAACCCTAACCCTAATCTCTATCATCTGACCTAGCCGCCGTCGCCACTATCAGTTACTGCCTAGTATGCCAACGCCGTTCTCGCCAACGCTACCTAATCACAATCTCGTCTCCCTCTCTCAAGCCAGATTTGAGTTCTTTCTTTCTCTCTGATCAGTGGTCGTCCCTCTCTCTGTCGCCGGACGTCATCCTTCTCGTCGGCCGTCTATGATATGTGAGATCGCTATTTTTTTATTGCTGGTATTTGCGCCCTCGTTGGGTCTCTGACCTCCATGCTGTTGGTGGTCTCAGACCTCCATGTTGTTGGTGGTCTGCCAATTCGCAGGTTCTTTGGAGATTGCTGCCTTATTTCAGATATATTTCATTGATTTCTTATCATTCTGACCCATGGCTGAAGATCCGAAGATTGTTATCGGTGGTACAAGTGGTGTGAAAGATGATTCGAGGCGTGTTTAAACTCTTGATAATAGTACCTTGGATATTTGCCCTATTAAGTTGGATGGTACCAACTATCTGATTTGGTCTCGCTCAAGCCCGAGGGATGTTTGAATTCATTGAGGCTCCGGTTCCTAAACCAACGGCCCCCGCTAACCTGAAACGATTTAAGTCCCAGAAATCTTTAGTCATGACCTGATTATTTAATTCCATGAGAGCTGATCTTCGCCATATTTTCCTGCTTCTTGAGACTCCGTATGCGATTTGGACTACTGCAACCTGTACATATTCTCAGCAAAAGAATGATGCTTAATGCTTTGAGTTGAGAAACAGACTCCTTACATTGGATCAACACCATCGACCGGTCACCAAGTATTATGCTGACTTGAGTCGTGCATGACAGAAGTTTGATTATTGTTAGGGATTTCAGGCTATGTACTGAAAATGCTACTAAATGAATCCAACAGCTAGAAAAAGAACGTGTTTATGATTTTCTGCTTAGCCTTGATATGGAGTATGATCAGATTAGAGTGCAAGTGTTGAGTTGTGTTCCGTTTCCATCCTTTGGCAAAACCTCTGCCATTGTTCAGCAGGAAGAGAGTCGGTGGGGTGCTATGTTGTGTACTCCTACTTTTGCTCGTTATGCCTTAGTGACTACTCCTCCACCGAGTAGTCAACCTAACGCTAGCAATCGCTTTACTGATCATGTCACTCTCCGGTGTGATTATTGCGACAATAGCGAACATACCAGGAATTTTTGTTGGAAGTTACATGGTCGCCCTCCTCGTGGCATTGTGGATTAGCGCGTTCTCTGGCTCAGGCTCAGGCTCAGGCTCATGTCTCGGAGTCTACAGTTTCTACTTTGGCTAACTCTGTGGTTCAGTCTGATTCGAATCCTATTGGTGGTTTTTCTCAGGGAGAGATGCAAGCTCTCATGCGCCTTATGGTTCGAGTTGATTCTCCATCTACTACTGCTTATATTTCCACGGTTTCTCCTTCCACTCAGTATGCTAACACAGGTATCTCAACTAGTGTCTTTACTGTCTCTTCTGATATTCCTTGGATTATCGACTCCAGTGCATCTGACCATATGACAAGTTATTCGTCTGTTTTTTATTCCTACTCTACTTGTTCTGATAAGAATATGGTCAGAATAACAGATGGATCTCTCTCTGCTATTTTAGGAAAGGCTCCATTCGCTATTCTCCTTCTATTTCCCTTTCTTCAGTTCTACATATTCCAAATTCTACTATTAATCTGCTCTCTGTCAGTAACTTTCCCCATTCTGCTAATTCTTCTGTGACATTTTTTTCTTCTTATTGTGTTTTTCAGGAACTAGATACAGGGAAGGTGATTGACAGTGGTAAAGCACACGATGGTCTCTATTTCTTAGAGTCTGCACCTCCGCCACCTTTGTCATATAGCCAAGCCCTACATGCAGATAGTAGTTCTAATCTATCTTTATAGCATCAGTGGCACCAGAGATTGGGTCATCCTTTTATTAGCATTTTAGAGAAACTTTTCTCATTTAACTAAACCTTATCCTAGGAGTTAGTGTTTTTCTAAGACTTATGAAATTAGAAAACATAAACGTTCTTTTTATGCCCCTATTAATAAAAGAAGTGCTCCTCATTTTATGGTTATTCATTATGATGTTTGGGGATCTTCTCATGTTATCTCTCTTAAAGGTTTTCGTTGGTTTATCACTTTTATTGATTGTTATTATCGTGTTACTTGGGTATATCGCCTCAAATTGTTTCATCGAATGGTGTGCATAATTTGAAATCAACATTAAAATTCTTTGTAGTGATAATGGCACCGAGTATATTGATCGGGCTTTTAGGGCCTATCTGGATGATCATGATATTCTCTTTCAGACGATTTGTGTTGACACCCCAAAAAAAATGGAGTTGTTGAACGGAACAATCATCATCTTGCTAAAGTTGCTCGCTTCGTTCTGATCACCTTGCATCTTTCCAAATATTTTTGAAGAGAAGCGATTTTGACAGCTGCTTATCTTATTAACCGTCTGTCTTCTAGTGTTCTCCACTTCAAAACTCCTATTGCATGTCTC